>DWGJ01004162.1:0-12099 GCA_018246895.1 Aspitha aspitha aspitha | reverse complement strand
CGGCTACCACCGAGATCTAACCTCTTCCCTGACACGCCGATCTGTCGATCTATTACGAGTACAATCGATTAAGCTGGTACAGATTTATCCTAAATAAACAGACAGAATATTCTTTATATCTCGGTATTTCGTCTTAAGTCCAAAGTATACTGGATTTACTTTGCCGTATAAATTGAGTTAAAAAAATTTTTGGCAATGTTATGACAATAAATTTGTCATAATCTTGCGCTAAAGTTTTCGCAAAGCGTATACATTGTAACTTCTTCACGTGTGATTCTCGTATAATCTCGATAACGTTTCCCCATAGACAATAGACGGTGAAGATAATGGTCGGGCGCCACTAACGTCATAACTCATAATGTCGTGTGGCAAATATTATAGCATGTAATCCCCAATACGTTAGTAATAATTGTGTAGCTTACTAGGTTTCACACTGTTTGTATCTTCTATATTTGTTTTTTAATTGTTTTGCAAAATATAACCTATAAAATAAATGGTTTATTTCAGAAGCTTCGAAAGTCCTGGATCAAAAAGTGTTTTTCCTTGGCTGCTATCGTCACATAGAACCAGAGAGCTTTAATTATATGCACGAAGAAAATTTTATAAAACCACGAGTTGGGCATACAATTACATAATAAAACATCCTTTATCGTAATAGTACTATACGCCTAACGTTTACAAAACCTAAGAACTTAATCGTAGTGATTGATAAAATTAATTGAATTGATTAATTGATCGAACAAGTTGTAACATGTCTCTTATTTTTAGAATCTATTTAATAAGGCACAATTACATCAAACACAGCTCTATTTGTCTCATCATGATACATGTCGCTAATAAATGAACGCTAGAACCTTCTATTCATTAGCCACCATTATGCCTACTTACATAAATATCGACGTACTTACAAGTGGGAGATATGGAGTGTTACAAATTACCCCGACTGTTTCGCCCGCTATTATAGTGCCATTAGGCAGACATTCGCAGAACGAGGTCGTTTTAGGCTCACGAGATAGAAGCGATAGTTCGTTTTACGACCCAAAGCACTTTGCGAAGAACCTGAAACCGCTCGAACTTGTTCCCGCTGTAACGGAAATGGGTATGTGAAGTTGCCTCGGCCCGTCCTGTTGGAACTGATATAAGCTCACTGTAGCGCCAATCGTGAAGACGGATTGCGTGTCTTGCTTCTGTTGTATCGTTGAAAGACATTCCGCATTGGTCAAGTCTTTATTTACAAAAACTTTTAACAATAACGATACCCTATTTAGGCTGGGCCAAGGATACCTTTTGTATTTTATTCGATTTAACTAATTTTCAATAAATATATTCAGTAAAATATCAACTGATTGTTCACTTTTTTATTTAACATTCAGAAAACACAATATATATATATATATATATATATATACTTTTAATTATTTAAAAATGGAACCCATTCTTGATTCCGAACATCCCCCCGTACATTTTTATTACATTCGGACGCAGAAGATACAAAGAAATCACCGCACAACTCTAATGTTTGTTCTGGTTGAGAATCGAACCCACTATCTCCGGCAGTTACGTGGGGATCTCTAACCCCTAGTGCATATCAATCAAAACATTACGCATTACGCGAGTGTTTTATCTAATGACGTAATTTAGGCGCGCGGGACGGAAGCGATAGCACTTTTTATGAGCCGAAGCACTTTGCGATGGAATCGTAACACTCCGCTCGATTGAACCTGTTCCCGTTGTAACGGAAATGTTGTTTGCAATTGTTCCGTTTGTCGGGAACGGAGGATTCGTGCGATGGAAGCTATTAAAAAGATTGGTTCTCTATTATAAAAACGAGGTCATTTATTCAATGTTCATTCATATATCTCAAGCGTTGGAAATGTTCTATAATCAATATGTTCGAGTAAAAATTATATTGAATTCATAATGATGCGTTGCTTCAAGTCTCTTAATAATTATAATTATAGTCCATACATATATAATGTATTTCGATAACAAACGCAAAAGGTTTGTGTGAATTAACATTTGACGGAATTGTTTACGGCTTTACTGTGACATAGACGAGAAAATTGTTTCCTTAAAGAACTTAAAAACACACCAATACTGTGTGCTGTAGATTTTAAAAGTCTTTAAAATTTGGGTAACGACACGAATATAATTAATTTCATTGAGAGATAAGTGCATAACTGTCGCGGAAATATATGCGAGTATGTTTAGCGGTTGCGCATAACTTGACCGCAGGCAATCTGGAATGAAATAACAATGGCTACTAGCGGTGCCTGGTTTTGACACATGTTAAGCCAACATGCATGAATGTGCAGTGGAAATATACACGATAAAAATGACAAAATGGGTCAAACAATACAAAATTACAATGCAGTGTTTATAATGAAATAACTGATGTTGCTTTCGGCAAATATAGGAGTAACGTAAGTTAGTAATAATAAAGATTACACTTCGTGTATTTCTAATAGACAATCCCTTATAGTTATAGATAGCACTAGCTGCGCTTGCAGCTTCGCCCGCGTAAAAATCAATATTTTCCCGTTTTTGCAACATTTGTCATAACTGCCCCATTCCTATTAGTCGTATCGCGATGTTATATAGCCTATAGTCTTCCTTAATAAATGGATTATGCAACACAAAAATAATTCGAATCGGTAGTTCCTGAGATTAGCGCGTTCAACCAAACTGTTCAGCTTTATAATATTAGTAGGTATAGATGTGTCAAAATGTTCCTAAAAGATATTATCTTATCTGAAATAAACGTGTCTAATATTACTAGGTAAGCGGGCTATCAACCTGGCAGCGTCGAGATAAATGAACATTTTGTAATCTCAACAAAAATCCAACTTAATATTGTAATAAGCAGAACACTGTTTTGGAGCGAATATGTTTTTTTCTTAACTCTACGTCCACTTATTAAGCAGAGCAGCCCTCGTAATTTCTGGAAAGTTAGGTTAGAAAGTAGAGTTATTTATATTTTCAGGAAAAAAGATACACAATGGTTATAAGGACAAAGTTGAAGATGGTAATTTGCAGAAATATGGATGCAAAGATTATAAGTATTGTATTGAAGTTTAAAACAAATACTAGTTGAACGCATATTTTGCCTTTTACTGCGTAATTGCTCTTTATGCTATTGTCATCATTGGTTTTGTGAAGGGAAAATTTCATTAGGCGTGTTGAGCGATTTTTTATGTTGATTTAATTTAATTTAATTCAATTTTTTTATTCGGAATACCATAATATGTACAATATAGAAAGTAGTTATCTATTTTCGCCGGTCACGTCACAGCATTCATATAATTTTATAGATCATTTCATTGTTGAAAAATTTATCATTCCAAAGAGATATTTCAAAGAGAATACTTAAGTAACAAATATACAGCGCGGTTAAAATTTAATAGACGCTCTGTAAAATTAATGAGAGAAGACTATTATCCGCTGCTATATTCCTTGCATACCTATTTCATCATTTCTATGTAACTACAATTCCATTGTTTTCTAACAATCTCTTTTATTCTTGCAATATATTGTATGTATTTTATGCGATCGGGTCAAATTAGCAACTGACTTTTAAACCAGTTATTCCCAACTGATTGGGCTGAAGCTTTTCATTTACGACAATGGATGATTAGCTTAGTGACTTCATTCTCAATACAATATGGCAGACGCCCCAAAAGAAACACAAAAGTAGGTATTATTAGTTAGACGGCGTAGAAATGAAAAATATTTTTTTCTTGAAACAACTTTAATATACGGAATGTCTGATCGTAATCGGTGTCCAAATCTTAGCAGCTCTAATGGAATGGCCACATTAATGAGAGGCTGCGGGAACCCGCCTTGGTATTCGAACCTCTTTGTAAGGATTCGGTCACAATGGTACAATTAAATGAGGGAAAAAGCCCATAAAACCCAAAATAAAGGAAAGTTGATTTGTTTTTGGAAAATATTTTTTTAGCGCTAACGTTTTTTGTACGCCTCTAATTTAACAGTTGGATGGTGGTGATGATGTTTTTATCATCTATTTAAATGGTGATGTACATAAAAATCTTTCTTAAATTGAATTGACAGCCACTTTCCCTCGATAAAGCCTGTACAGAGCCTTGGCTGTGTACGCGTGTTTTTCTTATAAATAAATATTTTTC
This sequence comes from Aspitha aspitha aspitha, assembly GCA_018246895.1. Classification (NCBI taxonomy): domain Eukaryota; kingdom Metazoa; phylum Arthropoda; class Insecta; order Lepidoptera; family Hesperiidae; genus Aspitha; species Aspitha aspitha. The sequence goes on along the minus strand of DWGJ01004162.1, from coordinate 7,954 downwards.
ATTAAAAAACAACGGGTTGCAATCCGGAAGTGCCGGCAGATGCGAAAAAATTAAGAGTTTAAAGGAAACACATAATGTTCATAACTGCATTTATTAAATGACAGTGGTTGCCAACTCAACCATCAAACGCGTAGATACAGCATACATGTCAAATACAGTCTTACGAATTTTCCATCAGGTCACGTGTCCTGACGCGAATGTATAAAATGAAATAGAACACATTACGAACGCGACCTAATATCACCTTACTCGTTACATCACGATCTCTCCTTTAGTTTCAGACCATTTCGCCGGTTGTAACGTTTCCCTTTTTGTTTTAGAATGTTTTTTCCCTCCGAGATAAGGGTATTGTTTGTAAGAAAATGAGTTCCGTATTTAGAAGGAGTTTATATTAACGTTATTAAGAGCAGCGCTTCTAAACAAAGGTACGGTACGTTTGTTAGTTGAACTGTTGAATTTTAATAAATAACTAAATAATAAATAACTGGGGAGAATTACACACACGGCTGTCTGATCCCAAATTAGGCAATTTAATGCCTGTGTTATGGCGACCAGACAGCTGATAAACATCTATACATACGATATAGTACTTATATAGATATTTTTAAATACGCCCAGACACAGAACATACAAATGTGCTCATCGCACAAATGTTTCACCTGGGTGGGAATCGAACCCACGACCTCCGGTTTTGCAGTCAGGGCCTCTAACTACTCGACCACGAGGTCGGTCAACTTTCATTTTAAATGTACGGATTTTTGTAATTCCCTTTATTAAATTCGTACTAAAACTAAGCAGGTATTTGTGTTAAAAGAAACTTTTATATTGACAATAAAGGAGCTATATCTTATTTTTGCGTCAATTATTTTGCTATATGTAGGTACCTACCTGTATTTATTAGTTATAAGATTAGCAAAGCACACTTATTGTTGACAAAGGCAAACATTAGTAGCACCAAACGAGCCGCCGATGTTTGACTTTTTGTGGGAAGCTTTCTAAGCTCTTTTCGCAGAACTAACGTGGTTAACCGTAACCTCAATGCGGTTATATTGCACACATGTCCGGTTAAAACCCACTTCAACCACAGACACCGTCTAATCTTAGTGGCTTTTTATCTATTAGTACGAGATCCTGACTGTTAAACCTCAAGTAGTGGATTTGATTTCCGCTCTGGACAAATATTTATGCGATGAGCACTTCGTTGTTCGGTTTATGAGTTTAATAAAAATATCTACAGAAGTATTATATAGCATTTATATGTGTCATGTGTATATAGGACATCTAGGCACTTAGCATAACAACATTTATTTGCTTAATATGAAATCAGATAGCGTTGAGCTGTCGTAACGGAAACATAATCAGGCTCTACTTTACCAATAAATAGGTAGATAATATGTTAACTATGTTGGTGAACAACAGGTCTAGATATTAGTCATTGGTGCACAGGAATGCTGTAGGTTAGAACATTGATCAGGAATTTCCATTCAAATACCGCATAGATTGGATGGAGGTTTTACTGATTAAAAATATGTGAATAACAAATAATAAAATAAACTGTTTCGTCAATGAAAATTGTTAGAATAGTATGATTTTGAGTATTGTGATAGAATAAAGAACAGTAATTTTAATTTATACTTACAATTCTCGTTTTTTGAAATCACTGTAAGTTATAGAGTAACGGACTTTTTCCTGTCACACAGTTTTGCGTCCGCATGCGGTTTCTCGTCAGCATGCGAGTGGTGCGCATCCTACCATTTCAAACATCTCTTTCCTGTCACGCGTGCGACACGCATGCGTGTTGAGGTAAAGACCCTTAGGCCTTTATTCAGCGAAAAGATGACCTTTTCATTTTCCCAGCAATTGCTTACGTCAGATGAAACAAACATATCGTGACTTCACTGTTTTTCTATCGGAAAATGGACAAATTGAATGAAACATATGATAATTAACGCAAAAGGCCTTGAGTTTGATGTATATTTTAGGTCGCAAGTAAAAAACCAATTTGCTTACACTAAGATATATGTACATACATACATACATACATATACATATATAGAAGCGCACAGGTGCTGTCATCACACGGGCTACGTTTTTTATTACTGCGGAAGGTCTACGCTTTTTGCAAAATGAAGAAAATGAAAATTTTATGAAGCTCACATGTATCACAAATTAATCTGGCTTTTTGGTGAGTAGTTGATGGCTGACAATACCAAACATCTAGGATCTTGCCTATGACAAAAAGTTGCGTAATAACCAGTGATTGTTTCACGTTTACTCACGTAAATTGTTGCATATAATATACTAGTGGACCTGACCACGCGTTGCCGTGGTTATATTATGTCAAATCATACATATATGACAAATATCGTGCGTTCAGAAAATGATTTGATGTAAAAATTATTGACAATTTACATTTATTATTTATTTATTTTATAAAAACATCAAATAATAGGTATGTACAAAATTTTATTGAAATCGATTCAGTGGTTTCGAAGATTTTCGCAAACAAACACGGGATTTTTATATGTATATATAAGAGATGTTGCATATAATACTGCTATTTGACGAGCACATTGCTATACCTACGTTTATGTTCTAATATAGTTCCATTTATCAATTTTTCCTTAAAACAAATGAGATATCTTAAGAAACGCAGGTGTTGGATTCTCTTTTATCTTTTATCTTTTCCATGGAACGTAATGAAATGGGGTGGCTTTGAAGGAAATATTTTCTGAGTAAACCTTCAACGTGGGATCGTTTAAAGGCTGTTCGTGCATGAGTTGAATAAACGTTTCCAGAAGGATCTGCGCGAACGTTTCTCTTGTAATTTTAGTGTGTTTATATTGCGGGTAAATTGGTCTAGGTAAAAGATAAGTTGAAGGTAAGAGTGGGATAGGATTACCCACGCGTTTCTTTTCTATCTTGAGGAGTAACTTGGACAGTTGATAAACACAAACAGACTGTATTATACTTATTAAAGACACTTTCATCACAAATGGATAAATAACAAGCTAATATGGACGTTACACAAATGTCTGCTGTGAAAGAGAATCGAATCCATGACCTCTGATGTAAGAGACAGGCTCCCTAACCACTCGATAATGAGGCCAGTCAGATATACATCTTAATTTAAGCCTGCAAGGCTTGTGTTACTGGCCGATACAGTATATACAAGGCTATATCTACCATGTATCTTTGTCTCAATTTCACAGGTTCAACGTTTCCCCAGATCTCTCATATGGTCTATGCAGACTCAAACATAACACAAAATTACAAAAGTGTATGTCAACCGAAGAAATCCCCGTTATCATGTAGGTCGGCTCATTTACAGTTAGAATTAGTTAGCAGGTCACGTGGCCATATAATTGCCATATCAGCATTTCTATTCTAACGATTATATATACATTCGTACTAACCGTGTCTCATATCTTCATTGTATTCGCTGAGACATACACTTCTATTTCGTTTCTCGCAAACAGTTGGTGCTAATGATCTTCTCCGCAATATTAAGTTCTATTATCGTTGGCGGGATTACAATAAATCGCGTTTATTGCCTTTATGACCTACGATATGACCGGTTTGCGTTACCGTGAACTCGTGATGCCATTTCTAATTGCGCTATATCAATAACAATGTGTACAAGTATTTCCAAGAACAGAATCGACCAAAGATATCTGGAAATGTTCCATTCTAGTGCTTGGGAAAGTATTCGTGTATAAGGCCATTAGCGTAGCTGTTACGGTTAGTACCTTGGAAGGTCTAGGTAAAAGTTTAAAATTCATTGAAGATATTTTGAAACTTTTTCAATCCCACAAATGAAATACCACGGTATTGACTGGCCACGTGGTCGAGTGGTTAGAGACCCCGACTGCAAAACCGGAGGTCGTGAGAGCGATTCCCACCCAGGACAAACATTTGTGTGATGAGCATTTGTTTGTTCTGTGTCTGGGCGTAGTAAAAATATCTATATAAGTACTATTTTGTATGTATATATATATATATATGTTTTCAGCTGTCCGGTTACCATAACACAGGCATTAAATTGCCTAAATTGGGATCAGACAGTCGTGTGTGGAATTGTCCCCAATTATTATTATTATAAATATAGTAATAATAACAAAAAGTCTTCATTGCGTACATCTTGAAAAACGTTTTATAAAGTGCTTGGTCTTTCGAGCCGGATGAAGTTGAAATCATCGGTAAGGAAATCGAAAAAGTCCCTCAGGATTCTCGGTGCTGATCTTATTGCCTCCCAAAATTGATGAACTAATCAACCGAAAGCAATCTGGATAATCGAATAGCTAGCGAACAAAATTGTAGTTTTCTTTTACAGAACGACGTTTGATTATAAAGATACGGTACTTAGCTAAATGGGTTCGATCTGGGTTCGATCCTGGCACGCACCTCTGATTTGTTACGTGCGTTTTGTAACTAAAATTTAAATTTCACTCCCTATAACGGTGAAGGAAAACATCGTTAGGAAACCTGCACACCTTAGGTATGTTATGAAGTATATAATATTTTCTGAGGTGTGTGAAGCCTAAAAATCCGCACACGCCCAGCGTGGTGGACTATGGCCTAAATGGTTCTAATCCCTCTCACTATGCTAGGAGACTCGGTCCAGCAGTGGATCAATAAAAAGGGTGAAAGAAAAAAGACTTAGCTAAAAGTAGACGACAACTTTTCTGACTTTGGGAATCAGCTTCGCTATAAATAATGTATGGAAAAGACTAGATCAAAAGCCCATGTAAAAGTCTGTAACGATTTTAACGAAAATAACAGATACGAAAGAATTTTTAGGAGACCGTAGCCCCAGAAATCTTTAATCAGGGGCTACTCCTAAGGGATATAGGCGTGACTGTAATATAGCAGTATTGACTACGATCATTGTTCTTGTAGTAAAAAACTATAAGCTTTTGGCGTAACCAAAACCATTGTTTTCGTCCTGAAAACTTTAATAGTAATACGCTAAAATTTCACACATTCCAATTGAAATAACCAACGAGCTAGTGTTAAAGAGATATCCGAATTGTTTTTTGTATTCCTATTTGGTATAGTTTATTTGCACATGTTTATTTTGAAAACTACGAACGCAAGCGACATGGCAACGTCACGAAGGTTCAACTTATTTCATTAATATACTTTTCATCAAACATGTTTCTGAAATGGCTGTTTCTGAAATGGCATGTTTATGAAATATCAGCTATCAGAGGTCACGCGACCTTTAGTAATGAGAAATACTACGTGGGAGAAGTAATAAGTACATAGCAATGTCTGGGCCGCAGTACGATTAAAAAAACCGTTTTATTCACACAGAAATCACACGTCACTTCGAGCTGTCGTTGCGGAACTGAACAAAAGAATATATCGCCGGCCAAGCTTTTTATAACAACCTTTTAAACGTTTAAATACTCGAACAGAAACAAAAGGCGTTGTTTCAAATAGTAAATTAAGAATTCTCGACCTCAATCGCACGACCTCAAAACCCTGTTCTTTAAATCCCATTCATAATGTGTGGCTGTGTTTTATTAAATGAAAATTGCACGAAAAATAGACTGTTATTTTCCATGTCTTTTTGTGTATGTACTTGTGTACTTTTTAACATTTTACATTCAATCTGACGATGTATTATTGTAATGCGGTGACAACGGATATTTCTGTGGCGCCACCAGCTGACCCCTTTTACTGTCGACTATTCAAATATTTCAATTTTGAAAGAATGACTACCCACATTTTTATGCTTTTCATTCATTTATAGGTACGACACAGGTCCTTAAGGGAGTAGGCAGAAAGCTCCGAATGCCAAATATCTCTGTCCTTACAATTCTGACGTGCTGACATTCATCTTCTCATACGCACCTGTTTCGGAGACTCTTGACTCTCTTCAGCCAGTGTCTGATCTATTAGTTTGATTTGATAATAAGTTTAGGAAAAGATAATTTACTATGGTTATCCGAATAAATCCTTTAGAGTATTGCAAATGCTGCCTAATAAGGTACCTTTAAGAAGGCCATCCAAATTTAAATTTTTTTGGGTTACAGAATTATAACAATTGTGTATTATTTACAAAATTGTTTTAAATTTAAAGCACTATTGTAAGCAAAATTATGTATGTCATCTGAATGTTTAGATTCAATTCACAATTAACTTGCAATTGCTTTCAACTTGTCCTGAAATAGTCTAAAAATCTATCAAGACGCATAAATGTGATAAAAGGCACGCAAATTACATAATATGGCGCCGTATTGTGTAATGTAGCAATCTTAAAAACACACGAAAGGGAAGTGATCTTGTTTTTGCAACCCCCTAATTACGGGGCGCGTTCATGTTAATTAGGGGATGTCCCAGTTCCGCGAGACATGGGGCGGGTTGGGGCTAATGGAGCAGCGGCGTCATTAGGGCAAACCGGTACATTCGGGGCCTCGTATACGTGCCACTAGCTTTTGCGGGTTGTCTTTCTAAAAGTATCTTCTCTTCGTTTTTGTGGGTACGGTTTTTTTAAATACTCTATACCTGTAAAAGATAATATTACGAAACTCACAGGCGTTAAGAGTTCTTTGTTATATTCTCAAACACACAGACATTTATTTGGACACATATGGATACATTTAAAGATGTCATAGAATTGTTAGTTCATTTCATACTTTGCCTTTTACGGAATACAATTATTACAATTAGCATAGGGACCTGGCGTGACGATTTGTATGTATGTACATATGTATGCATTATCATGCTATCACGTCAGGTCATTGGGGTAGGTAGAGAGCAACTAGAACTTTTTAGCGTACGCTTGTTTTGGTATGTACGGGTAGGTAGTACATATAAAATGTCGTATATAAAAATCTCATTTGATTTAAAAGTAACCCTGCCCGGCACATTTAACGACAAAATGCGTAAAAAAGTTATGAAAAGATCGTGAAAATCATGAAAGCTTAACAAAGAGCTCTCAAAATGTTATTATTATTACAAATATCCTTTATTAGAAACACCACTTAGAAGTGGTACTTTGGGCGTACGCTGAAACAGCAGTATGAAAACAGACAGAGTTCAACCCCGAGACATTCTGAACCAACCGATTTGAAATAACCACGTATAAGGGTCTGCGTATACGAAATTAATAATTTATATGTATATCTAATTGCAATAAGGTTAGTCGACCCAAGTGCACTAATATCCCTCTAATGACCTCGCCAGTGTGCGCTCCGCCTAAAACAACATTTGGTTCTAACGACGCTCCTTAACACATTAAAAACTATTACCCAGGGTTTTATTGCCACCGGACGGCAAGTTGACATGACATACCCGAGATATTATAATATATGTTTGACAACCCTCGCTGAATACAAATGTGATGGTAATATTTGAATGCTTATTGGAAATTTGTATACAGATAATGCTCTTACGAGATATTAAAGAATACCGCCTCTTAAAGGTTCAGCACTCCCGATTTTAAGCTTTTACATAAAAATTGTATTTGATTTATTAATTTAAATTTCTTTATTTAATCTACAGCTAGGTTTGACGAGGGCTTGCTTAATTCCCAGAGGCATTTTCCACCAATCAACAAAGGGTATGTCATATTATGTATTACATGATCATACATATACTCTAATATGTATAATACACTAACTCTTAATGGAAGAAAAAAGTAAGTAAATATCATCATGTACTTATACCAGTGACAGATACAAAAATAGGAAAAGAAAAGAGGCAAATTATTATATATGTAAAATTGGTTGATAAAGCAAACTATTAATGGCAGTAAAAATAAAAGTGTGCTTAAAAGTTAATATATAAAGTGAAAGTAATTATTTAATATTGTCTATCCTGCTTTTAGAACGATTCTGATTTGTGTAATGTGGTCCGTAATAAAACAATGGAATTTCTTATATTCTGTTTTATTTTACTATTAATACAACTTTATCTTATTATATCTGAGGTCTGTTATATCCGA
>DWGJ01004161.1:0-12099 GCA_018246895.1 Aspitha aspitha aspitha | reverse complement strand
GGCTCTTGACTCCCCCATCAGCCAATGTGTGACCTATTTGGTCGAGATAGGACAGTCTTGGTCTCCCCTGGCACCTATGGTAATGGTAAAAATACTTTTCAAGAACAAGCTTTTATTGTCCTAAAAAAAGAAAATAAACTTTAAATTAAATCAACAATCAATTTAGTACATGTATTACACAATTTATTAAATTATATGTATAAAATCTTGTCGCGAGATTTGCATATTTTATAGGAAACATTTTCTGTCATAGAAATACTTATAATAAGTACCTACGTCAAGCAAGACTGGTTAATACACGGGTAAATGAGGTATCTTAGTCAGTACACGAAATAACACAATGTGACATTCGGAATGTAGAAATTCTTTGTCATATATAAGCAAAAGAAATCCTGTGCGATTTGGGCAATAGATTTCAGGAAAATGATACACAAATTATTTCTAGTCTTACCTAATTCGTTGCCGTCTTTAATCCATATCTCTCAGTCTATTTTCATAATACAACAAGCCAACAGAAATGTCAAATTGAATCAAACTTTTAAACTGATTACGGAACTGCGCCCGTCTTGAAACATTATACCAACGAAGCCTCCGCGAAATCAGGGTCGTTATAGACGAGTAGATTGGATCAATTTAACATCATTTACATTATTTCTTATCGAAAACTTTTAAATGAATTACTGTCTTGAATAAGTTATTGTTTATACTGTTGATTTTCATTAAGTTGCTCCTTTGAGCAATATATAATTTATGAGGAAGTTATCATAATAATATACTGCCTGGATTATACGGCACTGCCACTTTGTTACCGATAAATATGGCGACTCTTGGGTAATATGACTTTCAGTGATTTTTAATAACCCAAATGTAAGCTAATTCTACGAATTACAGCAAATATAAAACTCCTGAAAGGTTTGACATTATGTACCTACAAATATAACAAAATGTTAATGATTTTATAACTGAAAAGAAAAAAGAATTCCTATTTACTGACAGTAATTATGTTTTTTAATACATACATAACGTTAATGGACTACTGAGATCATACGAAAACTTTCGTTGCCAAATTCACAACAAATTTTTTGAAGTATCAAACTAATGTAGTTACAATTAAAAAGTAAAACTATGTATCTAAAAGCCAATCATAATATTAACCTTAAAACTCGTCGAGAAGCACACGGCTCAGCATTTTTGTATGTATTTACATGTATGGCATTCCATACATGATTCAGCATTTTGTATATTCACATACACCAGTCGCACGTGAGCGAAGCTTGAAAATATTTATTCACGTGGAAACTCTATCAATACTGTCGACACAAAAATTTGCTGCACAAAGAGTTTACCAATAACCAACAAATATTTACAAAATAGAATATTTATTTGCAAATGTGTATAGAATTAACATACATACACTTGGCTAAAACTTGAAAAACATACCAGTAAATTCATTAATCATATACATAATTGGGATTCGCTTCGTAGCTGGTAAAGGCTTGAGTTAACTTTTCCCACGGTACTCCAGTGTAAATCAATGGCAATATGAATTAGTGATTAACTATCGTTCAAAAATAATTAGCCCGCCCTATCACGGATATTTTTCCAAAAAATAAGAAAGCAAGGCCATATTAATATAGTTAACATAGGTAGGTACTTCAAGAACTGTAAAGATTAGAAGTGAAAGGTCTTATTGTTATTTATTAGCTCAATAGACGAATGGTATCTGATTAATAGCACACCTCGGGTTAAATGCTTAAGTTAGATGTGTTCGTGATATTTGTATATATACAAGAAACTGGCTCGAAAATTCACGAGCTAACTTTGAATTACCTATTTTGATTGCGCTCGAAACTGCACTGCGATATTATTTATAGTTGAACTTTTATGATTCTCGGATGTCCGCATTAATATGTATTCAGGATGCAGCAACTATTTCATTAAAATGTCAATGCCCAAATAAATTGTATCGTAAACATAATGAATGTAATTATGAACACGTTACATGACCATTCCAAACAACTCGTAATTGGAAACTACCGCATCACATTTCTGCCAGCATTAATTCCTAACTTCGTCACATATTTCCAAAAGCACTTTGATTTATTAGCGGCACGGTGTTATCCAGATGCTCAATGTTAGTCTTTTGTTAACATAATTAACATTCATGTTAGAGTGTAAAAGACAAACGAAAAGAAGTTTTTGTTTTTCTTTTTATACTAGACTAGCTGTGCCCGCGGCTTCGTCCGCGTGGAAATAAATATTTTCCCGTTTTTGCAACATTTGTCATTGCTGTTCCACTCCTATTCGTCATAACGTGATGTTATATAGCCTATAGCCTTCCTCAATAAGTAGACTATTCATCACAAAAATAATTTTTCAATTCGAACCAGTAGTTCCTAAGATTAGCGCGTTCAACCAAACAAACTCTTCAGCGCTATAATATTAGTAAAGATACCTTGAACATTCGAATATTTAGGTTAGAACAAAATACAGGCAAAGTTGAAATTTGCCTGGCCCCATATTTATAGGAGAAAACCGAAAATATTTATATTCATACCAGTTTGATGCCGCATATTATTTATCGACCTGGGAAGCGCAGCGCTGAAACTTTTCCGACGCTCGACATTAAATTTGTTACACCAATGGGTGCCCTTGTTATGGGTTAATTCGAAATGCAGTTTTGATTAAACACATTACCAACTATAGTTAGTTATATGTACTGTAATATCAATTACGAATTTACAGTGTCGAGTACAAAAAACCGATAAATGATAACTGTAAAGATGTATGACGTTCATGTAATGTAAATCTTATCAACTTATTGTATTGTACTCGTATGAATACGCGTCATAATTCCTGATTACAGTACAGTAGATACGAATTTTTGCAAATAAACGATTAAATTATTATGTTTTCTTTGCGTCGTATTAGAAAAACACTCTAATCATGTTTATATAAAAATAAAGGTAGAGGTATACCATGGAGGGAGGTTTCGTTAACGTAACCTAGTAACGTAATTATTTTAATTTAAAATAAATTGTGTATCACTGTGTTGCAAGGATCAATAAAAGTACATGCGAGTACATAGCCGTTTTATGACAGTCTTGTGTTAGTTCACTACAAACTATTTTGAATTAAATAAATTTAATTTACATCTAGAAGGTTTTGTGTGAAGAAAAACCTTAAGACGACGTTTTAGAATACTTCCCATATTCAATTCAAGTGCGAATAGCTCCATAGACATGTTTACATACTAAAAAAATACTGAATAACGATAATAATAACAATAATTGGGACAATTCCACACACTGCCATCTGATTCGAAACTGAAACTAACATTCACAATCAATTGTTTAAGGAAATTAGAAATTCTTTGATTGAGTTCAATTGAATGGATAAAGCATACTGTAATGCTAACAAAACTATTCCATTTTTACAAAAATGGAAGTCGATAAATCGTCAGGTTTGTTCTGAAGTCATGACCAGGGGCCACATTCTATTGAGAAAACTAACAAAGTACTATGGATTTTTTCTCAAATCTTTCTCTATTCTGTTCGAGATCATGAAAAAGTTTATTAAAATTGGTTAGAAAATTATGTCACAAACGTACCAAAAGTGCTGGAAGCTATTAATATTATTGGTTACATGAGTTTGGTAGTCTATTTAACATAGCAAGCGGAAAATCTTCGTATAATATTAGTCGTAGTAGTTAAAGAAATCTCAAGCTACCGAGCACTTTAACTCTCAGCGGTAACTTGAGTTAAATAACATCATTGAATACCTACCTACCAAATATAATATAAGTTACCAAACAAAAACAATAATATAAGTTACCAAACAAACAAAAGTACAACATCCAACTTAAAAATAAATCTGACGAATATCAACTTGGTTATTTTATATTCAACATGAAATTGCACGTCTAACATTCGCCGCTTCAAGAATAGGTACCTATAACAATTTCTGTGCATTTACGAGTGCCGTATATTATAAGGAATTCTTCAGTCAAATGTAATATTTTACGCAGATGACGTCATATGGTAGGAGAATGAAAATCAGCCTGAGAATATGAACTAATTTGGTTTGAGGCGGTGCCAAATCTCGTTATTTAATTAAAAAGCGACGCGCCTAGGGCGTCGTAGCGGATAACAGTTTAATGTAACGGAGCATCCAAGAAACTCCTTTATGGACGATTTGTTCACGAACCTGCATAATTAATGAAGCAGAGCAGTGAAATAGAAAAGCAAAATATTAACCTAACTTCACTCTACCGAATATATTTTACAGAAACATAAGCTTTAGTATTCGACTTTTAAGTAAGCGTACAATATTTCCCACCGAAGTATCATTATATGTATTCCTCGCCTTGGAAACCTAAGACCTTAACGTGAAAAAGATTGTACCCGAGCGATACGTTTGACCTTTTTTAGCATATACATGGACGCTTATATTCATGAAGCACTCCAACGATGACTTTTCTTTATGAAGAAAAAGGTAAAGAAAAACTGAGGTCTTATTGTGTACCGAGTTACTTATTCAACTCACACATAACCCTATTTACATATGAATCTAAGTTTTTCCACCTTTGTTTGCTTCGCCGACTGAACTTGTCGCAGGGTAGCGGGACAAAGATGTAACGTTACGAGCTCAATGTGAGACTGTAGGGGCAATTTGCGGCGGATCTGAATTTGCCTAAACCCAAAGGAAACGAGACAAAGACAAAAGGTCGGCCCGCTTGCGATTTATGAAGATTGCGTCCCGGCAATGCTCCGTATACGCATTAAGCGTACAAATATATCTGTGGGGGCACAGATAAGAACAACAATTTTGTGGTCAAAACTTTCTCGTTTTACGGGATAGCGGATATTATAATTGTAGACATAAAAATACGAATGCAATACAATACTTACTTATTTATAAGTAAGTATTTGTTATAACTACAAAATTAGCACAACATTTTGTGGCACGCTAGTATATTATTTTTTGTTTTGTATGTTTGTGTATGTGTACTTGTCTATATTGTGACATTAAGTAGTAAATAAATCTGTTTGCTATAAATTTAAGAAATAGTAAAAGTTTCGCATTCGGATCAATCCCGCCATCTGTTGAACATTCTTAGAACTTAATAGTAATCGTACAGAGTTTTTGCAGTTTCCATAAAAAACTCAAAACAACATTAATTTATAATACCTATTAATATTATGAATAATCTTCTAACAGACACGGGATGGCACGAGTTATAGAGAAGTTTTAGAACCGTAGCGAATAAAAATACAGTCTCTACCTACCCCGACAGAAAATAGGCGTGAGTGTATGGAAAGATGTAGGTATGCCAAGTTCGAAAATTATAAGCAAAATGTGTCTAGATTCCGTAACAGAAAATTTCATGCTTCTTAAATTTAAATGGAAAAACTCATAATAAATGAATTGCTCTCTTATAAAAGCCGCTCCTAATTAGCATGCATATATCGCAGTGGCCACAAATCCGCATTTTTCCTGGTTGACGCGGCGCGGCGGTATGTAAATATACTCATCAATATTCATTGTCGGCGGCGTATCAATAATCGAGTCTTGCCTCGCAAGGGAGCTTGCCATTGTGTTATTTCAGTTCAGTTTGACTTTTATACATCCATTTTGTTCAGTTTCATAACCGTAGTAAAGGAATCGGTTGATAGCGTAATTATACAAATAAAATATATTATGCTAGTACTGAATTGCCAAAGTGCATATGTTGCAATTTTAAAATTTAAAATTAATTAGCAAAAAATATTTTAACATTTTGTCAATTGTTCTTAAAATTACAAAATCGGTATTTTAATTTGTATATTTTAAAATAGCATTATTTTTTTTACCTGAGTAATGGTTTCATCATAAATATTATATTAACAGGGTCAAATACGATATTACTAGATGCATATTGCTTAGTGACTATAATGAAGACAGGCAAAATCTTCATATCCTTCAGTAACACTAAATATACCTCTATGAACACTATTAACTCTAACTTCATATTTAGATCACAATCGTATGAGAAAATTGTTGTATAATTTTTAAACCATAGGCAGAATCAAATTACCTTTTAAAATCATCGTGTTGAATTCTATTTCGAAAGGTCTGGAATAATCCGCTTATCCAACCTTTGCGTCTCAATCCTGTAAAGTATCCATAAAATTACTCATCGCACAAATTGCTTCCCGGGTTGATTACATAAATTGATTTTTATAATAAAATTATATAATATGGATTGAAACGAATTTACACGTTCGGAAGGAAAATGCACGAACAAAATTGACGCACAATTTTCGCGTAATTTTAACAAAATGGATCTTAAGGAATTCGTCCTACCGACTTCGTGCGGAGAGTAGATTTTATTGTAAATAACCCATATTACTTAGAATTGCTCCAGTACAAACTTAAATTTTGGACATAATATTTCACTGATTTCTTTCAATATAAATAAAAAAAGAACTTTTATTATATTTATGATTCTATTAGTGAGGTCTATTGGCTTTAATATCAACAACTATTTGCCATTTTTGATAAAATAAGTAATAATTGATCATACGTAGGTACTCATGTAACCACATACAGTCCTATTTGACCAGACGGATGAGCAGACATGGAGCATTTTCACTAACACTTGTTTTATAAATGACAATTATAAACACATCGTTCTATTAGCGCTGATATAAGGGCTTATCATATTATTACTTAATTTAAAAACAGATTTACACGACAGGTCCCTATAGGGGTAAGCAGAGAGCTCCTGCTACTAAAGAATGCTCAGCAACTAATTCTTATTAACAGTATAATTATCTGAATTCTATAGTCCTTTTGGAGGTGTTTTTCAGATGTCCATGGACGGCAGCGGCCACTTCTGACTGTATAATAAAAATGTCTTATTGTAACATTTCGTTGTAATTTAAAATGAAGAATAAAAGCGAATTACTCATAATGGCGTAGCTTTGCATTGTTCTTCACTGTTCATTTCTATCAAAAAAATGCAAGCAGTCTGGAAGAATCTGCGAATAGCAGTAGCGACATTGTGCACGTTGAAGAACCTTTCATAATACTTTATTATTCGATACAACAAAGACCATTGTTACTGCGATAATAATAACAAAATATGTAACAGAAATAAATGATACTACTATAATAAACATTTTACATTTGACATTATAATTTAATGAGGTTATTTCGTTATAACTGTAGCGTGACATTATTTGTCAAGTGCCTTTTCTGTACTAACGTACGAGAACTTCCTAACAATCCTTAGGAAGGAGCTGTGACTGCAGTAAGATTTCTTGAGATTTCTTTCTCTCTTCTACTGCTCTGTAATTGAAAATTATTTTAAATAATACGTGTACGTTACATTACATAAGTTAAATTATGTTAGGCATATTTCAATGATTATGACATGAAAAAAATCTAAAACACGCAAGTTGAACTTGCAGTATTTAAAACACAAATAATTTTTTTTGACAATATGTACTTTGTTTTTAATAATGCGTAAATTTATATTTCATATTTTATTTAGACATTTTTATTACGATTATGAAATTTGTTCCAGTTATTTCTTGTGAATACACCAATGATGTCTAAAAATGTCTATAGTACGTACCTATGGGTAATATTTACATTAGGTATCCGAAAATGCAACAATATTTCGACCAAGTTATACTCGTAGGTTAAGTGCCTCTATCTGAATCTATTCAATGCAGACAACGTAACGTTGAAGTTGAATTGAATTTGAAATGCAGTTTTATATTTCCATCCACATTCTTTCCAATTTCGTTCCCTTATTTTCAGTTTCATTATATTATATGAAAGGTGAACTGTGGTTATATTTTCAAATTGCAAATGTAAAGAGAGAATATTTTATTCCACAAAGAACATTTTGATTATGGAACACGTCAAATACATTCATGCTCGTAGTTTGTTTTGTTCATTGACGGGAGGTTCAGCGTATCCTATGAAATGCGATGAAATCGATTCATTTACAATGGTTTAGGTGTTTGGCGTATAATTTCAGGGTTCATTTTATGTAAAGACATTCTGTCTTTCATATTTTCGTCATTATATCAATAATACAGGTAATAATTACCAAATCAGTTTTATAGATTTTGCAGCGTCTATTAACTACATACTCATAGTTAATAGTTCTGTAAATATTTAAACAACTTGTAGTTAAAATATACACTCAAAACATTTAGGAACATATTAGGATGTAATAAAACTGTAGTATCTATAATATTAAAACTAACGTAATTTATGGAAAACAAATTGCACTCGACCCTTGCACCCGCGACCAAATATTGTAACGAGGTTTTCGAGCATTATCGTTTGTAACTTCGACCTGGCGATTACAATTGAAAATTGGATTAGGTTAATTTTCACGAATGTACCTACCCATTATGGGATACCATAGATAATCTAAGCGAAAAGTGGACAATGTTTTTATCAGATGTTGTGTTACAGTTATGATAATAGTATGCGTAATATAAAAACGCACAAATGTACATTCTCACGTTTACTGAAAGTAGGATAGAAAAGCGTATTGGCAGACAACCAAATAACATGCGAGGTATAGTGACAGCAGGTTGCCCAACGAGCATTCCTTATCCCTTTCTCGTTTCTTATTATAGGAAATTCACGAAATCTTATTGAACTAACGCTCTAAAGCTTAACGTCCTAATATAAAGAATGGTGTGAAGTGGTGATTAAGAAATGCTTGTAAATATTAACCTTGTCAAACATATTGCATCATCTCGTCTTCGCGAAATCAACAGTTTTGAGAAGATGTAACTACTTAGTTACAAAAGTATTAAATCAAAGGACAAAATACAGCAAAAGCTTTGTTAGGTAGGTCGAAAATGAGAACACAAGTCTGTTTTACGTTCTAAAATGGGGAAATGACGGTATTCGTACAATCGAACCCAGCTTACAGGATTTCCTAAAATTTCCATAAACTTAACTTACTTATACAAGTTACGAGGGATCTTCTATTTAAGCATCGCTCGGGCAACTTGCCGGCTCGGGACGGACAATAAAAATAAATAAGTCCGCGACAGACCTGGGTTGCCTGACATCTTTACTTGGCAATTTCCGTCGCCCGACGCAAGAAGCAGGGACACGTAAAATCAGAATTTAATCCAGTTTTTCTACGTGACGTACTGATTTAAACGAATCTTTCTGGATTTTTATACCCAGTTTAATTAAATTCCGACCTTAAACACTGATTGATAACTTAGTGATTTAGATTTCAATCTATCACTACAGTGGTTTGGATAAAAATCTTGGCAGATCTCTGAATTTTCAGTTACGTGCGTTTTATAAATTAAACGTTCAAATATTGTTCGCTATAAAAACCTGCACATTTTATGTTTCTCCACAATGTTCTCTGAGATATGTGAATTCTGCCAATCCGTGCTTGCTAAGCGTAGTAGACCTATAACTGCTCAATATGAGAGGAGGCCCTTGTACAGCAGTGGAAGAGTTGAAAAAAAAATAAGTTGAACGTTGGTTACCAATTTTTATAATTACACTTGGTATTAATATAGCCACTTTCCACAACACCTCATGTCTATTCACGACGAGATAAGAACGATATAGCGGTATGTTACAAGAGCCATAATTTACTACGAGTACGAATTCCCTTGTGAACGCCTAACCGCTAAGATGTCCTTGTATAAGCATAGTTGGAATTGTGGTGAGATATCGGTCTTGTACTATGGTGCTCCGGGAGGTATTGCAAGACAGCTCATAAATAATACTCGCTCCAGTTGTGCATAATGAAATAGGAGCAACTCAAGGTTAATAATATACAAAGTTAAGTGAAACCATAAAGTTGGCTTTTATGTTGGACTTCCGAGCATGTTGCCCGTGAGCCTTGTTAATCGCTTTCGGACAGTTTTTGGGCTGCGCGTATTAACTTATGTATATTATGTTAGGCAAAGTTGGCTTCAAATTCATGTATATACGAGTATGCTGTAATAATCCGTTTACTCCTATTATTTATATCTGTATCTCCAAGTGGGACCTACTATTAATCTTATTAACACATACAAAATCATCCAGAGAAGAGACCTGGTATTTGGTGAGCTGATCGGGAAGGGAGCAGAAATTATATCATCCCAAGTATCTACAAGAATGTGATGGAAATGACTTGCCAAGGCCACTTGCTAGAAGCGGGAAGATACTCCGCTAAGCCGTTTCTAGCCTGCTATGAAGCGGTGTGTTCCGATCTTATATTTCAATGTCCCTCAAAAACTTGCATATTATGTAATTACCGTTTCTATGCAATTCTCAAGTCTATTATTTCACAAAATATGCGATTTTTTATTCTCGGAAATTCTATAGCACAGCATGCCAACTTCAGACGTCTGAGTAGAATTTGTATTCACCCCTCTTCATTAATATGGACGTTAGTGACCTGAGCACCTCGCGGCTGTTAGAGGGTCCCATAAGGAAGTAATACAAAGGCACATTACTGCTTAATGTATCATGCTTCGATCCTAATAGGAAGTAGTTTAGTGACCTTCCACTATATTGCAAAAATAGTACCAGAACTTTAACTATGGTGATACCTACCAAATATAAGCTTGGGGAGAAATTGACTGTGCTGGGAACTAGTAGTTTTTAAGATAAATTAATGAATAATGCCAGCAACTCACAGTAACTGGAAGAAAATTATATACCCTATGTAATATGTATAGTATTCTACGAGGCGTTGTTTGATAGCTCATAAATAAGCTAAGAGCTACGAGCCAACGGGATCTAATAGATCCAAGCATACATATATTAAACACATTGTGATTTAGAAGTAAATGTACTGACTGAATCTATTCTATGCTGATATCTGTGTACTTCTGTATGTGCTCATACATAATTTAAACCTATCTCTGGAAAATTTTCAGCAGTTACCTTATCCTTTTAGAATATTGTAAGTATTCTAAACAGCTTGTATTCTTTCACAGTTTTTGAGCTACTAAATCCATGTAAAATCTTGATCAAATATCAATAAAATGGATTTAAATTCTAGATAAAACGGTATTTTGCGGATCCGCAGATCCACTTTTAGCAATAACCAAAGCATGAAAGAGGACAGCATAGTAGCTGAAGATATAGGTATAAATAACAATATTTGAAACGTATAGGGAAAGAAGTTTTGCACACAGCCGTGCGTATAAATCAAGTAGTAACAACGTTAAAAATTAGCAATACCTAATAAAAGGTTATACTGTACGTTCTATGTATGTAGCGCTGTATATTTACTCGTAAATTCGGGCGTTAACAGCATATAAAAAATATATTTTTATGAAACAATGTGTATTCCTATTATTAATCCGTTTTGGGTCGAACGAGTAGGCTTTGCATGTCGCGTAAAATACGATTTTATCGTGATTATTCCGCAACAACTGTATTTGGTGGGCGGGTTCAGGTGTGAAGGGGATTTAAAGTTCATTGCACAGTCAGAGGGCGGGACCCGCGCCCATATATCTTAGAAACTGTTCCGATAAACGGCACACAACAATGTGCTCCGACAGAAACCGTAATCTAATCTCCGTGGAACTTTCCAAGCAGGTGCTTTCAGCCTGCCATTTATTACCTAATAATTTCGAGAACAGATATTTTAAATGGCCTAAGCTTATTGTACGAAATTGTTTTGAAATCACCTTTTCAAAACAGTTTTACTTTTCATTTGCTCAACTATAGTGAAATGGATGGTGCAAAGTTTTCATTCGTTCTATTCGGTCTGTTGTATAGAATGTTAGATATTTGAGATTAAATATTTCTTTATCGTACAAAAACATAAAATAATAGTTCACATAGTAGTATTTTACTTTAACTAATTCTAAAGCAATCATAGGTTGGAACCCACAATATTATCTATGTTACCTAGAATCTATATATTAATACGTGAAGCGAAAACTTTGGACCCTTTTTTACGAAAATTGCGCGCACGGAAGAGTATGAAATTTGGCACACTTATAGTTTATGTGTAGGTTCTCCTACACCTGCAGAACGCCAATATTTTTCAATAATAATGCTTATAAAGTACATTAAATCAATAAATAAAACATTACACACACTACCATG
>DWGJ01004160.1:0-12102 GCA_018246895.1 Aspitha aspitha aspitha | reverse complement strand
ACCATGCATTTGACACACTCATTTGACACACACATACAACATTCATTGTTTACATTCTGGTTGTCAATGTCAAACAATAAGTCCAAAGAAATATCAAAGAATTATTTTTTATTATGGTCGAATTTCGACCAGTAGGCGACCACTAGTAAAATTAATTACCTCCTATTAGCTTATATATTATGTTACAAAGTTGTTACAAAAATTCGCCACAAAAAGTAAAGCCAACTTAAAAAAAGGAATTATTTGTATATAGTAATCGCAGGAGGTCATTTATTAAAAGTTTGTTCTATTTAACATGACATTAACATAACTCTTTATAAAGAAAACAAGGTTATTACCAAGGAAAAATGAAACCTTCATAATTATATTAATACATATACACATATAAATACTTCTAACTTGATATGCATTATCATCGAAGGGAAAGTAACTTCAGATTATTAACAATAAATATTTTTTCTTCTAACGTACCGTTCGAAATGTTTAGTATTTAGATACTAAACATTTCTAAAGATTTTGTAAAATAAAATAGTTTGAAAAATATTATCATTATTTTCGTTTCATTATTATGATGTAGGCAAATTCGCAAGCGTCAGTAGTTCCTAATATTGTATTTTCGTAGTTAAAACTGGCTGTGCCCGGTGTGTTCCAGAGATTAGCCCGGACAATTACAGAGACATACAGACAGACAAAAAAATGTGTTTTAGTACCGTGTAAATAACTACTTATAAGCACTTAAGAAAGCACAGTTATTTTGAAATCACAGACTGACACCACAATTTTATCTATATGTATAGATTGAATAATAACTATAATGTTTGTTGATGTGGTAATTAATTTTTTTTTTGTTAGGATAGAGAGATTATTTTTGATTCATAAGAGCTCGTTTAGAAATCGTTCAGAAAATGGCTATTCACTCTTTAAATTTTTATATGAATGTGAATTTTTTGCCATTGAACTACGAGTAGGGAATGTTTCTCTGTGCTGTCCTGCTCGGCCATCGGAACCGTACGAAATACTCCACATGTTGAAGTCATCGCTACAATACGCATTTTATTTCTCGTCCAACGCTTACGTCACAAATTTTACCATTGTGTTCGGAGATGGTTCACCTGTTTCCAATCGAACAGTTGGCTTTTACTACTTCGGTGATTTGTAGGTTGTTGTATGTATATTTATAGAATTGCTAGTTTTACGCAAATAACATTTTGTGTCTAGATCTACATCTTTCAGTTTCGTGGTTCGTAATGATAGATAGTGAACCGTTTAACTATAAATCTTGAAACTCATCAGTGCGTAATATAACGCCTTATTTGCTAACATTCATTTACTACATATTTTAGTTACGTACTCGTACATCTACACGAGCAGAATCTATGTACGTACCTACATACCTACGTGAAAAGCACATAAAATATATTTTACTTTACTGATCTATTTTCGCAAAAAACATCTGTAATGCCGTTCATTTACTTAAATTATATCTCTTTCTACCACGATGGTCAAGTGTAGTTTGCTGATTTTACATGGCTGAGACTACGTATTGCGAAGATCCCATAAGTAGCGTACCTCACAGTATTTCCCTCACCATTAGAAAACGAAGTTTAGTCGTAAAAATGATGACATTTGATGCTATTGAACTTTCGTCCGTTTAAATATTTGTTATGTGAATATCAAATATTTAATTTGCACTCGTATCATGCTGTTAATATCAGATTAATAAAATAATCTTAATTGATACATACAATAAGTTCATATTTCAAGAATGTAACATTGAAGCGTAGTGAAAGTCGACAGATACACAGAAAAAATATTATTGTGACTAACATGAGAGTTAAACCATGAATGATGTTAGTTTATTTTTATCCTTTAAGCAAGTCAAATGTTCTACGGGCTCTATTTGTTTGTCACCTATTGTGTACGTTTAAACACGTTTATTTTAAGGTTCATGATGTTTCATTCTTATTCAAAGCGGATTGTAATATGTGATTGTCGAAATACAAAGGTTTAAATGTATTTAGAGTTCTTAAAGGACAATCATCAGGAGATGATAAATGCTTTAGGTACAGTTCATTGAATGGTATTTTTTTTCTATTTCTACTTTTAGGAAACATATTGTTTGTATAACTTAGTTGTCATGTTTTTATTGTTGATTAGAATAAGAACTTTCATAAAGCACTAGCGCTAATTAACACGTCGAATGAAATAACAAATTGTAAAAAAAAACATTGACAATTTATTTAAAAGAAAGATAATACCTATAGGAATTTTACTGAGATATTAAGACACCTAATACTGTTCGCCGCAACAATTATCATTTTCTTTAGAAAGTCTTACCGTTACTTGTGCGTATAAGACCTTTGACGCAATTAATAAATGTGTATGACTAATGTTAATGAAATATTATGAAATGCACAATAAATCCACGTAAACGACGTATTTAAACAAATAAAATAAAAGTAGCTGGAGTGTTATATAGGTAATGTATACTTTCTATTTCTAAACGGTCAGAGATATTGTCTAAAGAGTAATCTTCCTTAATTTGTTTGGCAATTACCGCTTCCGCTGTACTTTAATGATATGTTACTGGTGGCTGGCCGTGCAGGCTACCGATTGCCTCCGAGATAATTGACAACCACGCCCAAATAAAATGAAGAAAAATTACATTTTTATTTATACGATATTAAAAATGCTATGCTCCCTTTATCCAACGGATGAAGTGAAAGCTCTCACTCGTTCTAATAAAATACTTTACCGCTCGGGTAATTGAATCAAACTCGTGATTCAATATAAGCATTAAATTTGTGGCTTTAGTTTAAATTGAGTCCATATTTATTACAATTCCAATAATTTGGTTGCACCTACTAGTAATTTGTAAGGTTATATAATTCTTTATTAAGAGTATAAAGTGTATGTTAAAAATATTGCTCAACGTTATTTGATGTAAATGACATCGAAATCTAGAGTTAATATGTATAACTTAGTACATACGTTAACTTAGTTTATGTACAGAAACTTTAATAAATTATCTTAGAATCTTGCGCATTAAATTTGCAGCAGGTAAATAGAGCATTTCTTGTTTTTGTTCGCCGTACTGCTAACACACCCGATTTATCGAGTTCAGAGAATACTCGTGTGTTGTTTGTCACTGACTGAAACCTCACATCAATATGAGAGACAATATTTTCACATTAAGTACATTACATTGAGTGAGCCAGTAGCCGATGGAAAAATATTTTGCAGTATGAACCTGTTTCGCAGTTGGTTCGCTGTGATGCAATCGGCATCGGCCTACGCTCGTTGGATTTATTTAAATTTATCAGCTAAGATCTACAAGTTGCTGGCTTATATTACCTTACACATCCCTGTACTAGAAACATGACCGCGCAAATATTGATTTGGTTTAGAAGAAAGCGCTTGTTGAATAATTATGCTCCTCGTATAACCGTTTTGTTACGTGTGTAAGTTATCTGTAGTCCACTCATTCCTAGTGTATAATATTAATATGTATACGAAATTATAAATGTAGCTTACTGTAAAAAGTAATAAAAACGAAGAAAAGATAACACGAATAAATTTTTTAAATTATGTTAATGGGCATAACATAAGGGTTATAATTAGACGTACGAGAGCACAAGTTACTATATTTGCAAATAATTTGGGTATTTATTGCTATCGTTCTCGATCACCGCCGCATAGTGACTTATGGCTAATAACAAAGGTACTTGAAAGGTAGCATTTGAATCATAATGATACTGTCTGGCAATATAACATTTATTTATATGCTATAGCATAAAAGAGTTTTGAATGCCAGTAGATGAGGGTTACCACATATCCGCCGTCAGACCGACCAAAAGTTGTAAGAGCCTTCCGTTCCGCGCACATTTCAATTTGGACACGCGTTTCAAATACGAGTAGGTAGCCGCTTTTTGTCAACATTGTGCTTAATTTGCTTTGCTCTAAAAACGAAACGGTTTTCTATTTTCCACGATTCTGAACCAAATGCTTACACCAAGTAGGTATGTACCTACATAGCGTGAAAGTGTGACGTTAGTACAGGTAATAACGTGATTAGGAAATTATCTGTATGATTATATGCGGATGTCGAGATGAATAACGTTCCGATTAAAAACCCGTATAAAATGATGTTTTTATTGTAATAAATGTAAGTTGCCTAATATTCCGTTATGACCTGTTGGAGCAGAGGTTTGCTTAAAAAGATTTAAGCACAAGCCTGCGCATACTTAATAGCCATTAAGATTTGCGCGAGACATCGGCTCATTTACGACACCCTGAAGTGTAGCAGCGTTTCTGTTTTGAGTTTCTATTTCGAGTCGCTGGACCGGCGCACGCTCCCCGTTTGTGATTAACAGTTTTTACAGAGACGATTGCTACATTTATACCTACAAGCGTAAAACACTTTCCGTCCGTCGTCACGCACGATGGACACCCGATGTTATTACCGTCCGTATGGAGCTCGTTTTGTGTTTGTTATCTTTCTCGGAATATGCAACAACACACTTGAGACGAATCAACTTTCCGATCTGTAAAATATAGATTATGATTTAAATTCTTTACCGAGTAACGTTCATCGTTTCTTTTATTTATATATGTATTTTCTCACCTTGTTTGTATCTAATGACTGTATTTCAGTTATTCCAAGTTAATCATTTTAGTTTCCAATTCCCTACACTCCTAATAAGGACTACGCAGCAGACCTGCTTAGTTTTTATTTCATTGTTCGGCACGTCCAAATAGCTCGTCGACTAACTGTTTGTGCCAATATAAAACTGGTCATAGATGATAAGTAATTGTGTACAAATTTGGTTTTGTATAAATAGGATTCAGTTTGTTGGTTACTGTGCCGGAAGTCCGTGATATATTGGAAGAACAAATGGGAAGGTATTGTGTGATTGTTGCATCCTAATTTGGCCGCGTAAATAGGAACGTGGGCGAAATGTAGTCATCGTTAGTCAGCGCTTGCATCAATGTTTATGTTTTTGGTGACCTGGACTCTTCATGTCGACCGCAAACATATCGGTAGTGTAAATAACAGGAATCTTACGGAGGCTTGCGGTCCATGCGTGTTTAACTGAAAGCCGATTAAATAAATGTATGATGTGTGAAGGAATTTCAACCCGGTCTAAATTAAACTTTAAAATTCTCTGCATTCTGAAGTTGGCTTCTGCACTTTGATAAGTTTTGAAGAATTTTTGCATCCCAAAAAGTCTTGTTTATTTTGGAATATACTTGTGCACTTATTTCTATTAAATTAAGATAATAAGTTAACTTCCTTGTAAAACATTGCTTACGCTGCGTTCTCAAAACTCCAAAGGCAAAGTTAGTGGTAAACGAATTTCTATAATTCGACACACGTAACGATCGGGTTTCACACATAGTCTTTAAATTACTAACGAGTCCTCTTCGGACAAGGCATAGCTTAGCGTGGGAAACATATCACACAAATTCGGAAATGCTATAAATATTATGCAAAAAAATTCCTATATTGCGATGAAGTTTTCGAACGTTATTATTTTGTTTTGTAATTATTTAAAAAGATATTATTTACCGTTTTATTTAATGATAAATCAGTAAAAGTTATCCATGTCTTTTTACTAACGAAATCGAATTTAGTACACGCGGCCGAGGAGCCCTTTGGTTTCAGTTTATTAGGACTTAATTTTCATAAGACAAGTTTCGAGAAGACAAAGATTTATTATTTAAAAGGTAAGCTTTATGAAATAGAGATAGATAGAGAGACAAACTTTAGAAAATACTTTAATAATACAATCGTGTTAGCAATAATATTAGGAGTCATAGTCATATATTATCTAAAAGTAACAATTAAATGTGTTTGTGGTTATTGACATTAGGACAGTTCTGTGTTGTAGACGGACACAATATAATAATTTCCAGTTTCTGATTATAAAATGTACCTATATAATGATTAAAATAACAGTCACCGAAAATGCATTTGTCCAAAGCTGTCAATAGAGTTGAGACACCAGCCGATGTATGGGGTACCTAATATTGCACAAGTCGGCTAAAGGTCATCCCGGCCCGTGGAATTGAGGTCCATTATCCAATATATATCTGTTAATCTTCAATTATACGGCCATCATATTTTACACAATACATCTCCTTATTTATTGGATAAAATACAATCAATCGGAAGCTGTTTAATATTGTATACGTATATTATACGTATAAAGATATGGTGGCAGCCGTTACCACTTTTACAGCGTATACTAAGTTGACCAACGTGTCTTTAAGCCTCGCGCACTATTGTGAATATAAAAACAAAACAAAACTTTACATTAATATCAGTATTTTTACATATAGAGAAGCATCACTTCAAGATTTATACTACGTATCCTGTCCTCGAAGGCCATGCATATAAGATATCGTTACATTTGTAAATCGATACTACATGTAAGCTGAGAATATTTTGCCGTATAGAGTCTCGATGACCGCACATTCGCTGAACCGCAATACATTTGCAATCTAAAGGGTTCATTGTCTGTACATACATTCAACATTTTATGAAACATCGCCGGACGCACGCCGACCATTTCTGTACACTTTGCATAGCGATGCGCATGCCACTTTATCAATTACAGTATCCATGTTACTGCTTCCCGTGGTCTCTTAACTGGCCATTTGATTCGTATGTCCTGTATCGGTATCATAATAATAATAATGACGTCACCCCCGTCGACCTTGTTGAGGGCTAGACACCACATATGTATTGAACCCGCTCTCCCGACTTACTGTAGACAACCACATGTTTTTGTTGTTGTTTTTAATTTTTCTGAAATCTTACACGATTTCATTACTCCCTATTGAGGAATCAGTCGGCAATAATTATAGAGAGTTAACTGCTACTTTTACTGTCACAAAGAAGATTACGTCACTTAAATGTTAGAAACGTATTGGCTGCCGAAAATTAAGCTACTTATTGAGATTTACTTACTTAGGTTCCTTTAACGATTTCTAGTAGTGTCATTTTAACTTATTTTCAGTTAGATTATTTGGTAGTGGGGTAAAATGTTGGAAAAACTTTGTGCACATGGGTAAACTGTTATAAAATTATACTAAAAAGATCGTCAATTTGATATTGCGCCTGAGCTATGTAACTAAGGACGTGTTCAAAACAGGTCGCGCTTACAACATGGAATCACGGTTAACTGCGGTTGCTATTGCCTAGTAACTCGGAACCCACCTGAAAGTCGGATGATAGAACCACTGAAAGTTTCTAAACACTGAGTTCACAACACTGTTCACTGTTTGTAGTTAGCAATCGGTTTGCAGTGGTCGTGCGCGGCCGCGCCACTCGGGCTCGTGGTTAAAGTGAGGCGCGGCGCGCGCGCTGGCTGTGCGAAGCGATCATTATTGCTGATCCTGCGCTACTTGTGCCGACAATTGCCACTACTCAATTCATATAACCCGTACCGAGAAAAACGTTCGCAATGAAGCTTAGACTATATGCGTACAAGAATTTGCCACGGATTATAGTTACACGTATAAATAATTTTTTGACCTATTATAAGTGCTATCATCTCACATTTAAACGAACAAACCGCGGTTCAATGCGATATCTGTCTCCGAACTATATTTTCAAGCGATCATCAAGGCATGTGAAACAATTCATAAATATTTGTACCAAATCAGAATTGTATGTAAAATTTGAGATAGACCTTACATATTGTCATTTTTTAGTTTGGCGGTTCTTAAAGTGGGCGGAGCGGCTCTCTGTTAACTCGTAGGCGTCACCCCTCTACAACGTCTACGTCACAAGGTTAAATTAATCTGGAACAACAATCCTTGTATGTAACCTGAGTTTGAGAGCTGAAATAGACTGAAATTTCTTAAACTGCAACATTTTGAAAACCCTATAGGAGTAAAGAAGTTTTTAGTCATTAATAAAATAGCAGTAACTAGTAATTTCCTTCGTGCAATACTTTAAGTTCATTATAACGTGTATGTTACTAGACCACTTTCAATTATATCGCATTAGGTATTCGGCGGAAAGCTATTGGGGACCGGTAGCAGTTTAAATAAAAAGATCAAAAGTCAGACTTAACGCTTTTACGCGGATTTGAATAAGTATTAAAACTTTTTATGTGTTATAATACGTGTATGTTGTTTTAGTTAATCGAAACCTTTCTTATTCACCCATTACTTCCTAACGTGATTCTTACCATTTGCAAGTATAGATGCACTGAATACTTACAATCAGTCTTACAAACCAGAATGTTGTTCTATTCTGCATTGACGATATAGGTTTATAGTGTGGTAGCTATCAATTTCCGAGTTCACGAACCACTATATCTACACACCACTTAAATTCATAGAACAACGTGTGTATCAAAAGTACATTTACCATCAAAACAGGCTACACATGTTTTGCAGTTGCCAATGTCCATCAGGTGGGTACCTCGGCCCTCTCGGGTGGTCAATACAATACTCTTTATTGCACACCACATATGTACACATAGTTACAGGTATATTGACATAGTTATAAGAAGAAGGTATGGACAAAAGGCGGACTTATCGCTAAAAGAGCGATGTCTTCCAGACAACCTCACTGTATGGAGCTTGTGTGGAAGAAAAAAAGTCAATTTGTATGATGTTCTTTATTTATGTGGGAGTATTACGTGCTGGGAGTTTTTTTTCGCCGGCTCTTTTCTCCCGGTCTACTATGGCTTGAGGGGCGCACAAAGCCGAAGTACGATGACTAAAACATGACCTTCATTGAGTGTATGTATATATATACCTTATAATGAATAAAAGAATTTGAATTTGAATTTGAATATGTTAGGAAACTATTTTTTTACAGGTGAACAACGTGGATGAGGTTCTGGAGCGGCACAATGACTTTTTGGAGTGTTGCCTCGGGGACTGCATGCTCACCAGCCCGCAGCTGCTGCGGGCCGTCACCACGCTGTGCATGGTCTGCGTACAGTTCTGCACCTTTATACAGGTATTTAATTGTACACAGCAAATTTGAAACCATTCTTACCATTAACTGAGAGAAACCTTTCAAATTCCTTACCAATCCTTTAAGTATATGTGTCCAATATATATAGTAGATATTCCATACAAACGTAATTATAAACTTCAATAAAAGTTTAAGTATTCGCTAATAGATGGCGTTTTTATGCAATGACTCAAGTATAACTATAATTTATGAATTTTCGGGGTGACTGGCTGGTTGTTCAAAAGATCTTGGGAGTCCCGCAATTATGCGACGTGATTTCTAATAAAATTCCCAAGAACATATAAAACCTTTATACTGAGCTTTAACGTAATTGAGAATGTGTTTTATTAACCTTTGCTACCTGTTACCTGCCCAAGTAACCATCATCCAAACTCCATATTCCCTGATCGTTCTTACCTGTGTTGGGGCCATGCACTGAGAAAATCAGCCTTTATAAAATAACGTAAGTCTGGCAGTCGCGGGCTCTTGGGCCATTATATAGGTATTAGTGTAGAAAATCCGAGGCCTACGTTGGAATATTTGGCTTTTGCTTATGGCTTTTATTTAAATATAAATGTATATTAATAATTGCAACAATGAAATGTTGTTGCGCTACGTGAACAAGTGATGTGATGCAGGCACCTAATATGCCACGTGACGCGGCGTAATGGTTGTAGCGAGAGCTTGTATGGGGTTGGGGTTATACATAGTGAAAATACATACATATAGAAAACAATGTATGTATATGCGAAGACGAATGCAACGCGCGCCGAATTACCTGCGAACTGAAAGGCGTTCTTGTGTCGCATCGAAGCTTTTCCCTACTTTCAGACAAGTCTGTCTCCAAACATGCGTCGCGCCGCAATTGACGGCTATCAAAATGACCAATTGTTCGATTCTCTTGTTATTGAAAATAATGCTATTCGACTTTTGAATTTTCTCATTTTTATAAATTTAACTATTCATTATTTGTACAAATAGATATGTGTTTACCTATATGTATTTCAATTGTTGTAGTTTCTTAGTTGGTAATTTTTTTGTACTTTCACGCTGCAATGTTTATTTTTAATATTAATTTATTTTGTATTTTTAACGCTACCAATACACGTTAATTGGCAAAAGGAGATGCACAAGTACTTCGTGGACGCAGAGCTTAACAGTATGCTTGGATCTACCTATGACAATACCGAGTATAGTCAGGTATTACACATAATGTATCGTAAATCGACAGTTTGTAATAATCAGTCACTAAAGCACCGAACCGATCCCATCGCAGCAAAAGCACTCTAGTGAATTCATTAACGATAACTTATTTGTTATTTGAATTACCAGAATTTATTGTAGTTTTAAATCACATGCAGAGTTACATATACTTAGCAATAAAGTTGTTAGCTATAGTTTTGAATCTGCATACCTACATGAAAGATAGATAAAATAAATTAGACGTCAACACGTGAATGTTTTTAACATAAAGCTCTTACAAGATTGTTACTAATAATGAAAAGGCAGGTGTGTATCGAGTGCATATTTATATTCAA
This sequence comes from Aspitha aspitha aspitha, assembly GCA_018246895.1. NCBI lineage: Eukaryota > Metazoa > Arthropoda > Insecta > Lepidoptera > Hesperiidae > Aspitha > Aspitha aspitha. Next base: position 1,584 of record DWGJ01004160.1, on the reverse strand, counting down.
ATAGATGAAAATAACAGGATGAAAAGACAAAATGCAGTTAAATATAAATTCAATTTCAGTAACACAAATATTATCCACATTTTTTTAATTTTAATAAAAATATAAACTATCAATAGTTTTTCCTTCTCAAGTAAGTTTCTAATGAGGTCCCATTGGAATTGTCTTTTGTATGAATACATTCAGAGTGCAATAATTTTCGCGGCGTTCAGAAATAAGATTTCATACCATCTACCTACCTTTCTAAACAAAGATTAATATTCTGTTTTTAAAATCAAAATGTTTGTGTAAAATGAATATAAATACACTTTACATAGGTTTCATAACAATTTTACACGTCAGGTTTATAAGGACAGAGATATTTGGCACTTGGTGCTTCCTGCTTACTCCGTCAGGGAACTGGCGTGATGGTATGATAAAAATAATAATTTCCAAACGGGTCAGTTCATTACAAAGTGCACTTAACTCTCACGTTATTTACTAAACTGAATGTTAAAAAAACTAAATATTGAACAACATGCTTCCATGTAGTATTTGTGGATAAACAGAAATCATTCACACTTTTGCTTTTTGTTTCATGACTTTTCTGTTGTAGAACCATACGGTGAGTTCATTTTTATTAGTGATTATTTATTGCGTTAATGTCGACTCTTACATTGTATGTAGACATTCTTATTATCTTGGTGGATTTCAGTGTTTAATTTAGCTAATAAAATAATGTTCGATTTTAGAACTTCAGAAAAGTTGTTTTAACAATAGTACGTATTCATTCCATCTGAAAACAGTAACTCAATTGTCAAATTAATTAAATACTGTTTCAAATCCTTTACGGAAATGAGTCGAATATTAGAATATGGCGATACCAAGCATCGTAACATATAGCTCATTATTGATGTTTAAATGACTTACGAGTACACGAGAGCTACCGGTTATGGAAGCTCGCAATGAACTTTGAGCGAGCTCGTAGGTACATTATATGACTTACTATTCCAGTTTATGTACTCGTAAATGTGGTCTAAGTGTGGTGATCGTGGTTGCGCCGTGTTCGCTGAACAAATGTTTGTAGCTTGAATCAACAACCAATACCACATGGTGTTAGAGCAGTAGAAAATGACGAATGATTTTTGTTGTTGTTATTCGACCCTTTTTATTGGTCCACTGCTGGACCGAACCTCCTGTCATAGTGAAAGGGATTTAGACCGTAGTCTACCACGCTGGCCAAGTGCGGATCGGTAGACTTCACACACCTCAGAAAATATTATTACCTACTTACTCACTTTATACTCTAAGGTGTGCAGGTTTCCCACTATGTTTTCCTTCACCGTTATAGCAAGTGATATTTAAATTTTAGCTACGAAACGCACTTAATAAATCGGAGGTGCGGGCCAGGATCGAAGCCAGACCTTCCGTGTGGGAGGCTGAATTTCAAACCACTAGGCTATCGCCGCTTGATTAGTTACATGAAATTAAAATTTACGTCATTATTAGTTGATCATATATTTTATATCCGTGAGCGCAGGGCACCGGGTGTGGTGGGGGCGGGGGGGGCGGCGTGGAAGCGGACGGCTCGGCGGACTCGTTCGCGGG
>DWGJ01004159.1:0-12103 GCA_018246895.1 Aspitha aspitha aspitha | reverse complement strand
TACAGACAATAGTTTATTCATTGTTTTTAAGATGTATTCTGCTATTCGGGGCGGAGAGGAATCCAACGAATCAAAAATAATTAAAATTGGTAAAGCAAATCTCGAGTTATAAGTGTTGTAACAAACCCGAAGAAAATATATATATATAGAAGATTTTGACTGTAAATCAAATTTTATCTTAAACATATTTTTATTGTGGCCCGTTCGAAGCGGGGGCGAGTCTCTAGTTTTGTAAAGTACCTACTTATGCAAAATTTCAACTCAATGTCATCGAAGCGCTGCAAATTTTTCAAATTTTTAAAACTCAAAAATATGTGGAATTATTCAAACTTTGTAAACGTTTTATTTGATAACTGTAGTAATTATGTAGATATAATAAGCCTACGCGGATTTTACACTCACTGTTAACCTCTCAAACTCATACTACCCTATATTTATACGAACGCTAACAAGATCGTAGTAATTTTAGTTCAAATATTCTTATCTTAAATCTGCCTAGCTACGCGTGATTGACACAAGGCTAAGTTTAGAAATTTGTGTCTTTGATAGAATTGTTATCAATTGCATGATTTAAACAATTTAAATTGATAAGGATATCCCTATTTGTCACAATTGATACAATTGAAAAATTGGATTGATAGCTGGAAATTGTGTATGTAACTGTCACTTCCCTACGTAATAGCTCGTAAACGATCCAAATGACAAGTAAATCTTTTGTATAGTTGAAGTGGCCTGCAGATTCTTATGCATATTATGTACATGCGACCGCAGTTTACAGTTCGCCGATGTAAGATAAGTTAGTTCGTTAATATTTGAATTTTTGTTTAAGAATGAGAACTCTTTATACTTATGTATGTAATAATTTGCTGTGCCCGCAATTCGCCCGCGTGGAAATCAATATTTTCCCCGTTTTTGCAACATTTGTCATTGCTGCTCCACTCCTATTAGTCATAGCGTAATGTTATATAGCCAATAGCTTTCCTTAATAAGTAGACTATCGAACACAAATATTTTTTCAATTCAAACCAGTAGTTCCTGAGATTAGCATTTAGCATTTTCAACCAAACAAACAAATAAATGTGGATTAGACTTCACACACTTTAGAAACATTCTAGATTAAAAAAATATACCTAAAGAGTGTCCAAGTTTTCTCAGTCCTCACAAAAAGGAAAACACCTTCACCATATAATGGTGAAGGTGTTTTGTGCAAGTGATATTAAATTATTTTAGTGGTTTTAGCCTGACATGTCAGGAAGATAAATTAATAAAATTGCAACAAACATTTAAAATCCTTAGAACTGATATCACATAGTCTTAGTGGTCTTTTTGTCACAAACATGTTGCGACAGAGATAACAAAACTGTCATGTAATAACATGTTATGGCCATAACCACAATAATGACTTAATGACAAAAAATTAGCCAGCTGAAAGAATGAATTACTATGTATACCTACTTATAGTGTAACAAATGCATTCCCTTACAGTTAGTAAGAGTTAATTAATTTCTAAATTGCCTGCATGCTTAAGCAATTACAATGATAACGATAATTGCATTTCCCTCATCTAGATGCTTCATTTTTTAACTGTTATAAATTATATTTGTAAGGTGTCATAAATTATATTTGTAACTGTTTAAAATACTTTTGACAGTTAACTTGAAATAATTAACAGTGAATTTATGTATATGAATATAGTACTATAATCAACAAATAGAGACTTCTGAATACAGACTTTAAAATTATTTTGTATAGCAGCTGTTTTAGAGGTAATCTAACGTTTAAAATAAATTTTGTACTTACATCTTCTCCCAGTTGTACTTTATGCATCTTCCCCAATTGTCTTGCAACTAATGTTGATAATTTCTTATCTACTACAGATTCCACAGTAAGTGTAACTCCAGGATAGTACTGATACACTAATCCATTTTTAAATACACCAAAAATGTTAGGAGCCAATCCTACTGCATTAAGTGTAGTTATATTTCTGTAAATTATAATTTACATTAGACAAACTGTAAGTGAATAGCAAATTAAACAAATATAACAGATCACCCAAAAGTTTAGACTTATAGAGCTACTGAGCTGTTGCGAGCTTTATAAACTCACTGAAATAATTTGTGCAATGCAGTAAATGTTGCAAACTACTACCAAATTTTAACTTACTACATTAAAATATGCATACCTAATACATTTATTAAAAATATGTAAATATATGGACTGGCCTCATGTTCGAGTGATTAGAGACCCTGACTGTAAAACCGGAGGTGGTGGGTTCGATTTCCAACCAGGACAAACATTTGTGTGGTGAGCACATTTTATTGTTCTGTGTCTGGGCGTAACAAAAATTAAATTAAATGAGAGGTGTCAAGGGACACCCAGATGAAATGAAGTCCCTTTCGATTAATTTACAAGAACCATTTACAAGAAAAAGCATAAAAAGACCACAGTTTGCAATCTACTGAAACCATTTTCCTTCCTATCTAGAAAATAAGAACTTTCATTTTATCTTACTTAAGATTATTATTATTATTATATTATATTATTATTTTACTTAAGAAAACAGTTGTCAAACCATTGTATTACCGTTGATCTTTAATACATTTAAGGACATCAAAGCAAGCGAAGTCGCAATTAAACTATAGATAGGAATATATCTACGACAAAATACTTACCGCAATTCTGCATTTCTATCAATAAGTAAATCTGTTTTATTACCATATATACGAACAAGGACAATATTTTCTTCGTTATTCGAGGCAATATTACACTCACAAGCAACTAATTTATTTGTAATACCATCCGTGAAAACCTGAAAATGATTCTCATCAGTATTGTAAAATCGCACACAAATCAAAACCATCTCATCGCACGCAAAGAATAAAGAAACCTTGAAATCTATTGCTTCCTGTGGCCAGTTAGGCTTAATAACTTTAAGGACATTTAAAATTCCCTCGAAAATGTTATTTTCATCAATCTCAACTGGAACAAATTTGTGATCAAACTTAAAACAATTTATCGACATTGTCAGTTTTTACTTTACGTCTTTTGTGAAACTATCAGTGAAGTGAAAGAAAATACTCTATAGAACTTATCGGCCGACGCTGACATAAGAACTGCTACACATTTTATTACACTGAAGTATTTATAGTAATAAATTGTGATAACTGTACGTTGATAATCTTCTGAACATCCGTTGTGATAGATAATAATATTTTGATTTGACAGATTTGACAGTGACAGTCTAATTACGTGCGTTAATTTTGTTTGTTCATTAAAGCGTTAATAAATTATTATACAACATATATACTAAATATTTTGTAATTAATCCTGAATTCGTCAAAATTTATTTCAATTGAAATTTTTCCAAAATCTCATAATATTCTGGAATGAATTTTCTTTCTCGATGATCGTTATATTTCGTGTGAAATCAATAAATCACGTAACATTTAAATATACAACATTTAAACGTATTTTATATAATATATTCATTCGAAATCGACTCAATTAAATTATAATCACATTGTTCAGCATATATTTTTTGCGTGCTCAGTTTTTACATCATGTATGCTAGTTCAAGTTGCAGATAAAAATAGTTATATCAAAATATCGATAATATGGACAGTTCCAAACCGATATCAACGGTAATTTAAGAATTTTGCAAAAATTGTTAAAATTATGTAAATAAGGAGAAAATAAGGAGAAATTAAGAAAACTTTTTTTTAAATTAACTCGAATTTCTCAATAAATTTTATCAATGGAACCTAAAACGGCAGTTTAGATACCATTTTTTCAAGTAATCGAGTAAACTCAATTGTAACGAGTATAACAAGTCCAACAAAAATAAAGAACACCATGAACATAAAAGAAGCGTTGCCAAATAAAATGTTTATATTTACCTGCTGATGCTTCAGTAAACTTTTTTTTTAATCAGCACTATCGATATATTATTTTCAAGATAATATCGTCCAAGTCAAGATTCGATATCGACAAAGTTTTTAATATCGAACACTCGATATATTGTTGCATCGGTACTCTGCTATGCTAATACCTTATTACCTTCACTAGTCATACTTAGTCTTTTACTGGTAACACAAGTTATGCAATAGAGGTCATTTAAAGAAAGAATTCGCATTTCTTTTGAAAGTATATTGTAAGTTCGAAAGGGTTTCAGAATGGGAAAACATTTCGGAGAACTTGCTAAAATCAGAGGTATTATTACGTACAGATTATCGCCCCACGAACAAAGGGCGTATGCGGGAGCCATTTCAAATGGCATACCCAACATGTTCCGTAGATTCCGCGAGAATATATTTACAGTAGCCCCACGTAAGTTTTTACTATAAATTTCAGCTTGGTTTTGCAATTTTTCACCCATCAATTCCTATGGCAGGTTCTGTGTAATATCTTGCAATTTTGATAGTTTCATACATAAATTTCTCATCACTACATCATTTACAAGAATATTGTAAAGAACTACCTTATTCTCAAGCATTTATGGTCTATAAAGTAGCGAAGCTTAAATGCTTGTCAGTAAGTGTTTTAAACGCCATAATAGGGTTACAGTTAAATATCTTGCATCAACCATGAAGTTCTCGTTTCTTAGGCTAGAATGATAAAGAGCCAAAACGTTAATCGGTTTTGTATATCTACAGTGCGTAACCTAGTTCAATATTACACATGTAGACAATATGTTTAACTTTACGTTTCAAAACTTGCTAATTGCAATTTTAGTAAGAAAATATGTCATTTTCAACATTCTACTGAGTTTAAATGGACAGTACACAATATTTTTTACAGTAGGATTTTCGTTTGCTGATTATCACAGAATCTACAAAATTTTCATGAATGAGTACTCCGATTATTTTTTCTGCACATTTGTTTTGGTGAACAGAAGGAAGTGAACTCTATGTGTTAACTAATAGTGTCGTTGTTATTCACATTTAAAATTGATATTCTGTTACAACTGTAATGGCACTTGTGTCTATAGAGATATAACATCAATTTGAGTACTCAAAGGTGAAGCCACAGTCGTAAGTTGGCTTTACCAATCAATTTCAAATCAATAAGCCAATTACGTAATTCTAATATTAAATACTACATAGCCAATTAATTGTTTTGTATCACATTTTCTTCACTTTTGGTTTCCTGCCAGGAATTATCTTCATTACATTTATACCTAAAATATCCTTAATCCCAAGTTTCACATTTTTATGAATTGCTATTTTATAATTGATTATGAAATAATAATTAATGTATTTAATACACTTAAATATAAGAACCATAATTTAAAAAAAATTGCTAAAGATTATGTGACATATATGTGACAGCTGTATCTGGGTATCGAAGAGTATTTTTTGCTGCCACCTGGGCCTATTTTAGTTAGCTTCGACCAATGACCAGGCTGTCTGAAAACGATAATGTGTCAGTGTTACAGTAAAAGGATGTAACATCAGCTATCAAGTGTCCATATCACTGTCATAAATGCTAATCTTTATTGGATTTATTAATAATTGTCATTTGAAATTTGAGGAGTTTAAAAATCTCACAGCACCTAGATGTCTTTTTCAAAGTGTGCAATTGTTTTGAGTTTAATTTTTCTTATATCAATATTAATTATTGTCATATTTAACTTTACAGCATTCATAATTTCATATTTGGTCTACGAAGGAGTTGAACGTGAACACCACAGACTTTCACGCAAGAACCCTGCTGACTATGCCAATGATCAATAAATACCCACAATTCTAATTTATTATATGTTATAATGTAGAGAATTAAAATATTCTTTGTTTGAAATTTGTATGATATTTTTCATAGTCTAGAATGTAGTAAGTATAATTACACAAAAACTTTATAACAGGTGTAAAATCAGCAGTGTCCATAATAACTAAATGATTTTATGGCACATCCCTAAACAATGATAGTAATCGCCACATTTTATCTAAGACATTGAGAACTACTAATACAATAAGAAGGTAGATTACTAGTAACATACAAAAATATCTGATTGTAAACTACATTAAAAACCCTGTCATAACGGTAAGGTATCATTGTGTAGCAATCCTTGTACTGGATACACTTATCCATAATGAACTATTTATTTACTTACCTTCAGGTGAGCTCACAGTCAAATACAAGCCTATTATACAATAAATAAAATACATAATTTCATTCAGTTTACTTGTCATTATGTCCAAATCCTCTTCTGCTGTACTGGAAACTTCAATAATGTACAAAATTACAGGATGTTATATACTAGAAATATTCCTAACAAAAAGCTGCTAGGGTCTATGTGTGGATATCCTACGTAATAGCCGTGTTACCGGAAATAGAATCTATACATATAATTAAACGGAGAAGAATTTAAGTACACTGCATAAAAATTAAAAAAAAGCCCTTGAGGTCTTCATACAAATAACACAAGCCAAAAAAATTCATTTTGAAATTTTTGTCTGTCTCTGTTGTCCGGCTTCACTCAAACCTACTGGACGGATTTTGATAACATTTTTTTTGTTATATAGCTATTTGTTCTCGACAACATATAGACTATAATTTATTTTGAAGATCGGAATATCAGATTGAAATTTTTGTGCAGTACGAAGTTCGCCGGGGCAGCTAGTCTTAAATATTTTTATTTAATCTGGTCATTTTAGCACAGTTGACAAATGTTTGGCGCAAAAGGCAGAATACCACGGCTACAAAATATTTTATCCGACAGTCAGACTGTCATCTAAACGAACTGACAATAGTCGAAAGTTCAACGGCCAACTACTAAGTGGACGCGACAACTCGTCTATATGTATATTATTTGTATTTGGCTACGTCAACATCTCAAAACAAATTAGTTGTTTTTATTATTTTTCTGATAAAGCATAGCTGGCTCTATGATTGTTGTTTAAATAGGTGAGTGTAAGCGTAAAATTTTATCAACATGCTATCATATTTACACGAAAAAATAAGTAACTTTGAAATTTTTGTTTTAATGATTTACTTGATTTTTGAATAATCAGCATGGTTACTGGGAATCATGGCTTTTGTAAATTACATTCCTTGTTGATCGTAAATGTTTGCGTAGGAAACGAAATAGATGTCGTCATTAGTTAATACGAAGCCACCAGCTTACGAACCGGATACCGAAGACATTAATTTGGAGGGAGAAGTTATAACAGCTAATACCCAATTAAATACAGAAAATATGGATGGGGACAGTAAACGATCCCAACCATACCTGCCGACTAAGCGGATAAAATTAGGTATCATATCAACTATTGTATGTTTACAATACAATACAAATATTGTGAATTAAGATAATATTGCCCTTGTAATTTTGTTGTTTCGCAAAGGAAATAATCTATATGTAATCTCTTTGTAATAATCAAAGCCATACAATATACAAGACATGATTAATGATTGTGATTTTACTTTCAGGTTATATAAAATATATGAGTCTAGTGATATTAACTTTACAAAATGCCATATTAGGTCTGAGTATGAGATATGCCCGGACAAGGGATGTCGTCATGTTTTCTTCAGCAGCTGGTAAGATTGTCATGATGGTTTATAAATTAATAGAGAAGTAGAAGGTTTGTAAAATGAAAATATTGGTTGCTACAGCCTGTATATGAAAATAGTAAATTTTTAAATGAGTGAACTACTTTCTTGATACCAGCTTAACAGAAATCTAATGAGTATTATTTTATAAATAAATATTTAGTTCAATTGCAAAGGTATTTAGACACTTATATTTTAACTTTCAGCTGTTTTAATGGCAGAAGTGTTTAAGTTAGTTATATGTACTGGTTTAGTTCTGTATGAATCTGGCAATATTAAAAAAGGTCTAATGTCTATGTACACCACTGTTATACTGAATGTCAAGGATACACTCCGTGTATCAATTCCATCATTTTTATACATAGTACAGAACAATTTGCTGTATTTGTCAGCATCGAATCTAGATGCGGCAACTTATCAGGTAATGTATTTAAAATATTTCATAAAAATCTAAAATAATCTATTTACTCAAGGTATATATAGGCTACGTTACAATAAGTGTTCACAAAGATCATAATGCTCTTTTAGTTGTTCCACATAAAGACTGCCGTCGTTGTGGTCCCGGTGAAAACGTCACTCGTGACGTCATGACTTACGCTCAGGCGAAGCATCTACCCATCTGAAAAGGTGGGTCGAAGTGATTGTTGAAATTTGAGTTTACAACAATAACACTTGCAAGTAAGTGGAACAGGAACAACTGCCATCACGAGCATGATTGTTGAGGGTGCTTAGTGAAACGTAGCCATAAGATCCTATTCTTTTAAATTCAAATCTAATTTGACACAAAACAGGGTAGTTGATTTTTAATTTTAAAAATATTTCAGGTCACATACCAATTGAAATTGTTAACAACAGCTTTTTTTGCTGTAATCGTATTAAAAAAAAGATTAAAAAAATGGCAATTCTGTGCCTTGGGCTTGCTAGCTGCAGGAGTAGCTTTAGTGCAATTATCTTCGACTACTGAGAAAAGTATAAATAATTCATCCAGTTTGGCGCAACAATCAAGAATGTTAGGTTTTGGTGCTGCATTGGCGGCATGTTTTATATCCGGTTTTGCAGGGATTTATTTTGAAAAAGTGCTCAAAGAATCTGACATATCTGTAAGTGTTGCCATGTTTTCTGAATTCTTATTGTGCTGGAACTTATCAGATGCATCGTAGATTATTGGAAAGATCACAAGCTGTATTGGAAAAATTGAATTCAACCTCACTTCATTTTGTAATGGTTATGAGAATTTGTTCTGTGTATTTTTAGCATTTTTGATTAAAGTTTCAATAAATCCAGTATTGATCAGTACTATCAGGTCCCATACGAAACTAAAAAAAAGCATATAGTTTTTCCTACATAATAGTACTAATAGAGCTGCACAAGTATATTACTCTAAATGTTCTGACATTTATATGATCAGAATATTTTGTGATGAACCTAACAAACAGGCAGATACGCCACCAGAGGGCAATCGTAATCAAAGATTGTTATATTTACGTTTGTTCCAGGTTTGGATGAGGAATGTGCAACTGAGTTTACTATCTTTGCCAATTGGTACAATCACCTATCTAATCGACTCAAAAAATGCCATGGAGGATTTATTAAAAGGGTTTGATGGTTTTGTCTGGTACCTAGTTTTGTTACAAGCTGCTGGTGGACTCATAGTTGCAGTTGTAGTTAAATATGCAGATAATATTCTGAAAGGTTTTGCAACTTCTGTTGCCATCATAATATCATGCATAGCATCTATTTATATATTTGACTTCCATTTAACAGTACAATTTGCATTAGGCACCATATTAGTAATAGGTTCTATATTTTTATATGGTTATGAACCAAAAGTGACAACACCTCGATCATCCATGGGTGTGTAATTTTAAAGGAAAAAATCTATTTTACGTACATTTGTAAATAATAATATGCCTATTAGTATGTTTTGTACTTAATTAGTGATAAGCTACCTCTACAACTGAGAATGTCATAATAACATAAAATGTATTTTATTTTTACATATACAAAGTATTATACTTCATATTTTAATAACCAGTATTTTATTTTAAACATCATGAGTCTTGGAACTTGAAATATTAGACACTGGATATCTAGTTTTGCAATCAGGAAAGTAATTCCACTAATCTAAATTATATACTTTTGTTTTGCCAGGCATATACTGGCAAAAGCCAGGATGTGACTAATTGCTGATCTTACACATATAATAATAAGTGTTTTTTATCTTCATATAAGGAATCAACAGGCCCCCATGTGGAGGTATTCATTTGTTGGTCCATGAAATTTGCCAGTGGGCTGGTCGGGCAAGTTTTGCTTTGTTATGATTAATATGTAATTTATCCCTTGGCATAGTAATTGTAATCTCTTTGACATTGGAATGCCATTGGCATTGTAATCCCTGGCATAGATTACATGTCAAATTAAAAAGCCTAGTTTCAAGCAGACAGGTGGATAGATTTCAGTTGATACTTCAGGAATCTTAATAACTCTGTAGCAATAGGAGGTTTTGATTGTTTTTATTGGAATTGGAACACAATATAATAAATGCCCAATACATAACGATTGGTAAATGTGGAAATCTAAATTAGTCACACAATTAGCTGAATGGGTAAGTTCATTGAAATAAACAGCTTACAATGACAACACTATATTACAATTACTTCAGGGACTACATTAAAACAATAGGTAATTAATAAGAATTGATAATTTTCCTTTTTCTCATTTGATCTAACCAATTTTGTAGCTGCTGTTCAGATGTTAATGGATTCCTCCTATAGTAATCTTCAGGTGGTTTTCCTTCTTCAAGCCTTACAAAGTAATGACAGTATTGATAGCGGACCTCTCCCAATCTGGCTCGAGCATGTCTTCTAACGCCTTTTATTACCATTCCTTTGCTACATAAGGATTGAGCTAAAATATTGTTTTATGAAAATAAAAACTTTGTTATTATATTAAGTTCTTTTGAAAATAGTATTAGGTGGATTTCTCAATTGTCAAATAGATAGTGGGCATTGGGGAATTGAGTAATTTTAGCTTTTCAATAGCTAACCTACCTAGCACTTGCCGGTCAGCAATGTGTTAATATCAGATAGATAATATACCTTTGTTAAAGATATACAGGTCATATAAAATTACTTACATATCCATAAATTGCTTTTGAATTCAACATGGTGTTGATTAACTGCCATTTCCTGTGCCTCAAGAATAGCTTCTTTTACAAAGCCTGCACCCTTCTTGTTTACAAAACTCAATTGCTTAACTGCTTCATCTACGGTCATTCCCCTTACAAAACTAGCTATATACCAGAGTTTTTCTGGACTATATTTTATATTTGTTTTCTGATGGCAAACAAACTGAAAACACAGAAATAGTTATGTTATAGTTTGTAATATTAAAATGGAGTGTGAACTAGCCACAGATAACACTTATTTTTGCTGTGTGTTGAAAAGGTTCTTCACATATAATTTAAAATAATACATGTTAATTTGAGCATAAATATGCAACTGGTAGTAGTCACAAATAGATTATTATTTAGTTTAGTGTGCAATTTGAATTTTAGTATTGGTAGAGAGGAATGGTGTTGTTCGACTCTATTTATTGGTCCTCTGCTGGACCGGGTCACCTCTTATATTGAGAGGGATTTAGGATTTAAGAAGAGATGAATACTATAGTCAAACTACCAATAAATAAATTACAGATGGAAGTTGTATAGCTGGCGAATCAAAATGGAGTATGTTCTAGCCCATTTACACTCATAGGAGAGACTTGTGCCTAACAATGGTGCGTAAACAAATGTATCCAGCCAAATAATAAAATTAATACAAAATTTCTGAATAGTTGTGTTCATTATACATAACCTATAAAATGCTTAAGTATTATTATATGGTTTTAAAGCAATAGACCATACTTACAGCAGGTCGTCTTTCTTCGCCAATTTGTTGGGGCGGATAAACTATTTTATTGTCATCTATGAACTTGTGAGGTACACGCGCTTTTACCCATGCTAAAGAATAGCTACTTATGTGCAAATTGGCGTTCTGAATTCTAATAAATGATACGTATAAGTTTTTTAAAATATTATTCATTTTGTTTCGCAGAAACCCTATGAATTCAACTATGCAATTTTCTCTATTTATATCATATATACTCTTTTACGTTTCGTTTTGATTCAGCTCTAATGTTCTATCAACTTCCCAAACAGTCTGAATTGAATTGAGTGAATTGTCATGTCAGTGTCAATTTCAAGTGTGTTGTGTTCTTAACCAAGTCCAAACATTATATTATTATTATTGGGGATCGAGTATCGAATAACTTATTGTACTGTATATACTGTGCATAGGCCCATACCTACAAACACACAATATTATTGTACTACTATTTGTATATTATGAACATGTTGTAGTGCGTAAAAAGAACTCTGAAATTATTATTTTTTAAACATAGATGGCTTGCAATACCGAGATATTGCAAGCTCGAAGTAGTCTTGGGCGTAACAGTTCGCAAGTGGGATCGAACAGGTTAGTTCGCTGCTCGCAAAGGAACTAGTTCGTTCTTC
>DWGJ01004158.1:0-12105 GCA_018246895.1 Aspitha aspitha aspitha | reverse complement strand
TCATCTGCTCACAAACTCAGTTCTATAACTATTACATGGTGAATTTAGAGACAACCTGGTGAAATGTTTTATTCAATACCATGCCTTTTTATCACATAAATAGTCCTAGGTTTCATAATACGTTCAAAGTCCAATATCGTAGGTACGATTGCATATATTCCATGAATACCGTCGTAAGGAATTGAACTTCTGAAGCACAAAGAGAGCCTTCGATGACCCGATTCAACAAGAACACCTCGAATAGGTGAGTAAGCAGTGATGATAGCCTAGTGGTTTGAAATTCAGCTGTCCACTCCGGCGGGTCTGGGTTCAATCCTGGCACGCATTTCTGTCTAGTTTCGTGCGCTTAACAAAAACTTAAATATCACTCGCTACAACGGTGAAGGAAAACATCGTGAGGAAACCTGCACACCTTAGAGATGTTATGAAGTGTATAATATTGTCTGAGGTGTGTGAAGTCTACCAATCTGCACTTGGCCAGCGTGCTAGACTATCCTAAATCCCTCTCACTATGAGAGGAGACCCGGTCTAGCAGTGGACCGATAAAAAGGATGAAAGAAAAAGTTGCCGGAACAAGTCCTGTTTCTAAAGAAGATGCGTATGTTCAATGATGTTCTATCTTATAGGCACTGTATACAAGTCATTGAGTAAGCATATTAACAGAGAAATGGTTCTTTATATATGATAAGATATCTATACTAATATTATAAAGCTGAAGAGTTAGTTTGTTTGTTTGTTTGGTTCAACGCGCTAATTTCAGCAACTACTGGTCCGAATTGAAAAATTATTTTTGTGTTGAATAGTCCATTTATTGAGGCTATACAACATCACGCTATTACAAATAGGAGTGGAGCAGCAATGACAAAATTGCAAAAACCGCGGGAACAGCTAGTACATGATAAGATTCCGTTATTTCAGTATGACATTACATTGTTATACTATGAGTATGTATAAGTGATTAAGGAATGAATATTTAATAAGCCAAGAACATGATGTCGGTTTCGTCCACATAAAAAACCAGCACGAACAGGCAAAGATAAAACAAAGCCTAACGCAGTCCAGACCACCCACGATACGACTAATTAAGACGTTAGTACAGACGGACGCGTTGTGTTTATATATAGATATATGGTCCGAGGTTTAGTGAACTTTTTAGTTTAAAAAACGTATACAATCTGATGATGGATGGTTGTACGGCACTGGTCGGTATTTCGTCCACTACACGAGCATAGCAGACGGGACAGCATTGCGATCGTGTTTTTAATAGAGAGAAAGAAAATAAATAAAAAATAATTTATTCGCTAAACATGTTGCAACAACTCATTATACAATTTAAAGATTGTAAAATAATAATAATAAATAAATAATAATAGAAAATACAAGTTTCACAATACGCTATTAAATTTGCTGTTTGTATCTGAAATAAATTATGATAGCTAATAACTGGGGACAATTCCACACACGGCTGTCTGATCCCAAATTAGGCAATTTAACGCCTGTGTTATGGTGACCGGACAGCTGATAAACATACATACAATATAGTACTTATATAGATTTTGTTTTAAATGGAATCTTTAACGGACGCTTACAGGTAACAAGGTGACGTTCAAATTGTATGCGTATATTACAACAACGCATTTTGTAAGGTATACGCGCAACAAAGCGGAATGTCGTAAATAATGTAAATGCAGTACATGCACATCGCAAATAATGCTTACCAATAGGAAGCTGTTACGAAATACCCGACAAGTAATAGTGGTATGTGTTGCTGCTTGGGAGCTCTTTAAAGTATGCGATTTAGTCTAATTATATCACACTTTCCCATCAGCCATATTAATAAATGATATAAAATTCTTGTTTTTAAACGGATTTAACTGAAAATTTACAAAACGGGTCGTCAATTTTACCCTCTTAATGATCTGTATGAATGATCCCAGAAAAACCATAAATTGTGTTATAAAATGACTTATGATTGAGAATGAATGTACCCCCCGCTGAGTATGCAGGCACGACTGGTTAATATAACATAAGTTATTATATCATATTTCATGTGCCCAAAGGCTACTTAAAACAGATCGCATGCCAAGAGATAAGGCCGCCTATTCAATATCAGGTATTCATAGTTTTTCCTGTGTACGTTTTTCGGGCTGCTATATAAAATAACAGACGTAACTTAAAAACCACATACGTATTTGGTTTGTGCGTTTCTTTTTATACACAAATATGTTCTATCGGACCGGTTTATAAAAATATTTCATAACAAGTAACAAATTAGCTGCCATAATATTATAATGTACATCAAGTATAAGACCTTGAAGAGCGATGCGTGCGGCCATGAGGATGTCTACCCACTAAAGAGGTGATACATATTCATGATTAAAAATTCATAGTATTTCGTTGGACAGGAAAAAATCGTGTTAATAATTTCGAAAATAATTCCAAGTACAAAGAATAAACACGCTACACTTTTCTACATTGTTTTAATGAACATAATAGGATCCAGACACAGAACAAACAAATGTGCTCATCACAGAAATGTTTGTTCTGGGTGGGAATCGAACCCACGACCTCTGGTTTTGCAGTCAGGGTCTCTAACCACTCGACCACGAGGCCAGTTATGCGTTGCTTTTTCTTTTTGCATTACGTATATAAAAATATTTCACAGGTGACTCGACTTTTTTTATATTGTCTATGCAAAAACAATTGTTTTTCATATAACGTGTTTGTTTTTAAATGAAATCTGCAATTACCAGCTGATTTGTTGACACCTCATGGAGACGCCACCGGCCCTTCGAAGCCGTCCAGCTGACAGGGAATTCCTTTTAATCGGCTCTCAAATTGGTTTAGTAATAAGAAGTATGTATTTATATGAAGAAGTGACTGGTGAGAAGTAAAATTATTTGAATTTCTATAGTTGAGCTTATCTTAATTTAATAAAATATTGACTGGTGGATTTTCACATTCGCGATAAGATCCCGCAAGTGTTTTGCATTGTTGGGTGGTTGCGTTATCTGCGACTGCTTACTTAGTCTTCAGTTCCTTTGTTAGAAGGTTCCTTACCTTCTTATAAGCTGCCTCCATAGCCTAAGTATGTAATCTACACTGTACACATACCCAACTTGCGAAATACTTATCTCCATATGTGAGACATTAAGCAAAATATTTTAGTCAGTACTTATAAAAAGTTTTCGTAATTTCCCGTCTGATATCAAAACCGAAATCTCTTGTTCCTTTTCTGTAATTGTAATAATAATAGTAACATCGTGAGACAACATATATACCTACATTTGATCGCAATCTAGGCAAAACTTAGGGTATCCAGACAGCTCATAAACAAACAAATATCTAAATTCAATTCCATATTCATAGTACAGAAACAAAACCAATCTCTCATGCTCATAATCCTAATTAATTTTGCTTAGGAATCGAACCCATAGCCCGCCACTCGGCAGTTACGGTGATTAAGCGCTAGGCTAACGGGTCAGCAGGCTATATGATAGACATTATAGTTTCGTTAAATCACGTATTAAACTCGTTAAATACATGTTTAAAGTGTATTAAACACGTTAAATACATATTAAAATGTGTTAATGTGCGCAGTATGTTCAGTCCCTTCTGCAGTCGTTTCCCTCGAGATGTGCCATGTCGAAAGTGGCCGCACTAACATCTTAATATCAGTAAACCTACTGCGGTTAAACCACTCGCTACATACTGAACGATTAGCGTATACCTCACTTGATATTGTATGACTTTAACAGTGTTCAAAAAGTAACAGTATCTCAAACTAAGATACAACTAAAAGACTTAAGACATAGCCAGAGATTACATACATGCAAACAGTCACGCCTATATACCAAAAGGGTAGGCAGGAACTAAGGGTTTACTAACTACGGTTCAGTTAAACTTATTTTCATCAGAGTAATCAAGAAGACTCGTCTGTCAGACTACATTTAAAAATAGTTGCAATACTTGCAATCCCGCTTAGCTATTATTTAGTTACTCGCTTGCGGTGGTACGATGACCTTAATGCGAGTTTAACAGCTCGCTAAATGATTTCATGGCCTTAATGAGAGATTGCCGTCAACCAACATTATCACACAGCAGAAGTACTTAAGGAAGATAGAGACGGAAATAGTGTCAGAGAGAGATAAGCCTATACAATGCAAAGTACCCATGATTAAAATTAATATCGGTTGGGTTAACTTCGAAACGCCATCAAGACCTCCAGCCAAAGCCAACTTGCGGGATGATTTTAAGCCGTATTTAAGATCGGCGAAAAGCTAAAACTTCTGCTGCGGTACCCGGAAGCAGGTAAACGCTCGCAAAAGTTTGTTGAAGGTCTGAAGATGGTAAAAGCTGTATACGGGTCGGCGGGGAAGTACCACCGCCACGCCTATTTCTGCCACGAAACAGTTGTTTTTACAACTTTTGTGTTTCGTTCTGAAGGGTGTTGATGCCGGTCCACGTATATACCAGAGGCGACTATCTTAGTTCTGGAGAGCAACGCAACTGTGACCGAATCCTGATAGAATCAGCCCTGTTAAGAGTCGGTTGCAGATGTCCATTGGCGGCAGCTGCCACTTGTGAGTGCTGTTTGCTGCTGTCTTCAAATAGAAAAAATCTCTTTTTCTCCGACTCTTTGACTGGTCCACTGCTGGACCCATCCACCACACTGGCCACGTGCGGTTTGGCAGACCACACACCTCAGAAACATTATGCGTATTAAAATTATCCGTGAAACTTTTCCACTTAGGCATTTGTTTCATTATTTAATTTGTAATTAATATTTGTAGATACAGCAGTCACGTTGTCCTCAATAACACGGTACAATGCAATTAACCTATAAAAATTATCTGTAAAGAAAATTGTTTCGATTTCATTCGTAATTTAAATAAGGTCATATTCTCATTACACAGTTACAGTTAAGAGTAACCGCTACTACCGGTGAAAAGCCTGTGGCAGAACTCAGAGTTAGTATATTGCAGATTGTATATGTATGCTGTGCTCATAGTTTATCTGTTTTCATGGTTAAGTAGGTCCAATTGGGGTTCAAGAGCACCCTGGCCTAGAAAATGTCTGTTCACTCTTGCTCAGAACAATTCCAAGTTATACTTGTTATTGGGGAAGATAGGGACCGGTTAAAGGTTCCATTTCTGGAGTGTCTGCACCAGAAAAGACTTGATGAAACTCTTCGTCCAGTCCAGAGGGAGTCTCGCCTGAGAAGAGAAGAAAGAAAGAAAAACATTTATTTCGCCCTAAAAAATCCCAAAATCTATTTAGGTCATTTTCATTAGAAACCTGCAAGTTCCAGTTCACAATGTGTAAACTCCACGTATTCCCTTTCGGTCCAACTATAAACCATCTGTTATTTGTTTCCGGGAACCTAATCGCTGATCGATCGCAGTCGACCCGTTCGGACATCAAAGACCATAACAATCCGCTGTGAATACGAAACCAATTACAACTGAAAGCCCGCATTAGGGCTTAAAACCTTTCACGCGGATTCGGAACTCGATATAAACGAGCAAACACTCTAAAATTTAACGGCCGAGGGCCCAACCGAGGGCTTTCATTAATGCAAGCGCCGTTTCATCGAACTGCCCTCGAAACATCGCGATACGTACCATTTCTTGCTAACCACGGTAACATCTGATGCACGTTTCTCGCGAAGCAGCAATGGATATCAACTTACAATGTTATCGTACGGCCGTTAACCGCGGAGTTTCGTAGTAAAAGACGCCGGAATAAATCCAGACTTGCGCTCGGCGGTGGTAAACAACACAATTAAGGCCTGAGCTCCAATTGATGGAGTTCCCCCCTCGACACGCAGCGACACGGTGGCTCGCAGTGTAAATATGACATACTCGTACGCTGGGCGAGGCGCGCAGGTGGCACACGCCCCGCCGCCGCCTCGCGACCGAATTAGACGTTGCTATGTAATAGTCCTGTTTAGGGTGTAACACACTGGTTTACTTCGCTGCGACTGTGCTACTAGCAGTCGCTTCCAATATGAATACACCTAAAGGTAAATATTTTTTTACTTGTAGCGACTATTTAGGTGGTTTCCCTGGCTATTGTGGTGCTCGAGCCTATCGCAAATCCCTTATAACTTTTGAGACCACAAGCGTTTACTTTTCTTCAGTATTAGCTATAAGAAAACATTTGCCACCCAAGCTAAAAACGGGTAGAGTTGAAAAGTTCACTCAGTAAGGGAGTTAAATAGGGATGAAAGCTTGTAAGCCAATGTTTAACATCTTACAAATACACTTACACATTATGTCCCGGATGGGAACCGATCCCGCAACCACCAAATCAGCAGTAAGGTTCAATAATTAAATTAAAAAATCTATATCTATACTAATATTATAAAGCTGAAGAGTTTGCTTGGTTGAACGCGCTAATCTCAGGAACTACTGGTTGGAATAAAAACAATATTTTTGTATTGAATGGTCCACTTATTGACGAAGGCTATAGGCTAGATAACTTCACGCTGTGATTATGGGAGTGGAACAGCAATAACAAATATTGCAAAAACGGGAAAATATTTATTTTCACGCGGGCGAAACCGCGGGCACAGCTAGTTCACATATATGTAGTCGCGGGCACAATGATTCGCGTAACTTCGACAATAAACTCAAGTTTTTTGTAAAGCTGTGTTCATTAGTTTGCATCCAAACGTTCGGCGATTCAGTCGTAAAATCGCATATGTGTGCGTTGTATCTGTCGTGCAGTTATTTCGGGAAGCTCAGTTCCTTATTGACACGAGGCGCGGTTAGTTTTTATGGTTTTACGAGCATCACAACCACGACGAAGCGATATTGGCAACGATTGCAAATTTATGCTAATTGTCCATAGGTCCAATCGCATTAAATATCAATGTTACGAAATTGCGTTGGGAACGACTTGTCACCAAAAATTAATAGTTATTTAAGATTTTAGATTGTGCCGAGCGGGACCTCGTGGCATTCTGGTTTATATGCTAGTCTTGTTTTCGCGAGGATGCCATTTATTCACGTATGAATGACGTAGATAGATCTAGGCTGATAAGGCTAGGCTAGGCTTAGAATCTGTTTGTGTACCTGTAAATACAGAAACTGTATTGACCATAGACAGACAATTTTGTGAATAAATGCTGACTGACGTGTTGATGCACTGGTTAGTGATACTGAATATGCAATGGTGCAGTGTGGTGGACTATGCTCCATCTTTTCGCAGTGTTCAGATAGAACCCTCCACATCCGTTTGACGTAATATATTTGCCAGCCACCCAGCCGGATAGGTAGATCAATCCACACTGCAGTTGCAAGTAGCGCTGCAACAATAGATAGATAATTGATAACAATCTATATTAACATCCGTTTGATCCTTCAGCGAAGTTAGCAACAACGTTTGAAGCGGTTTTTCCGCGTTTAAAAATAATCCTTCAATTAACCAATCTACGCTATCTGCCAGCCAATTGTAGCAATTTGTCGTAACCCCAAGCGTAATTATGTAATCAAAATAACCATTATTCACTCGCGAAAGACTACGTACTTTCTATCCAATGCTCGCTGTGTAAAGAAACTTGCAACGTCGCTTACAAATGAACTTGCAATGGATTAGTAATAATGCAAATTGTAGAAGATTCATCAAATGATAGTACGTATTCATGGAAGTAGCTCGTTAGTTGCTATAGTTCTAATTTCAAATTGAAAATGATTTCTTCATAAAAATATCGTATACGACCGGTATAATTAGCATTTTGTATTCCTATGTTCCTTTGTTTTTATTAACAGATAAAAAAATTGTATGATTTAATATTGTTGATTGTCTTGTAAGTTTGCGTATTAATGTTTTAGTCTTACTTTTACATTTTTGATATTATCACTTTGCTTTGAACTTCCTTTGGTTTTTTCCATAACGGAATTAATAGTTCCAGGTTCTAAACCAGCTTTCTGGATCTTAACATTTGGGTTATATTTATTATTTTGAAGTAAACATATCACAGTAATTTACATACATGCATTACGAAGACGGCTGTACTTTAATATTTGTTGTCGCACATTTTTTTCAGTTTCATTTTGAGAACGCAGCCGCCAGAGACACTCGTATATCTCATAAAACAGCTATAAACGTTTTGACTACTTAATCAAACTATTTCAGGGGATGTGTATCTATTTTTCCGTCGTGCAGCTCGCTGCCAGGTTGCTGCAACGCTTCCAGTTTTTCAATGCAATAAACACTTTGGTAAATCTTTTTATAAGTTAGTTTATAATTTGTTCCTTTCCTATTCGTCGAAAAAATTATAAATTATAAAGCTACATACACACCTTTGTATTTAAATGTTGCAGTTGTTGTGTCCATTCCATGTTAATTTAAAGAGGGTTCAAACTTTACGCAAGCCGGACTCATTAAATGAGTAATTTTTACAATTAATAATAAATTAAGAACTGATCTAGGCTTGAGCTAAAACTATTCTTGCAGGAAAAGCCTAGGTGACAAATTTAATTATATTAAAGAAGCACAAACATAAATGGTTGGGTGGGCGACAGCGTTACACAGAGACAGTCCTATACGAGACGAGTGAGACGACTATTCATTTTCGTCATTGTGTGGCGAGGTACTGAATAGATTGCAAAATTACATTTTTCTCATCACGTCCAAATGCATTCTTGTACTCTTGAGCCAATGAAAAACCGAGACCGCATATTAAAATTCCCGTTGCTGGGGTTCATTCTGTTTTAAACTGGTGGTCCTCAAACTGGCTCGGACGTGGCGGTGGAATGAACAAGCTCCAAGAGTATCGCGGTCAACCATCCAGGAAGCCAATTGCGTGCAGTTTTAAAAATACTGAATAGGCTGCGCTGCAGATGGTCCAGAGTTGAGAGAAATTTTCAAAAAGATTCACCAAATCACTAGAATCAAAAGGTTGAGATAATAATATAACTGCCAAACTGTATCTCGGTGCTGATCTGCTGGTGAAGTTTAACATGGCGTTTTTATTTAAGGCCTTGGAGACGTTGAGCGGGCAGTCCTCGCTGCGGTCTATTAGCACAGATTGTATTAACGATAATGAGGGGCCGTAAAGCGATAGTCAGAAGATGATCGATAAAGATCGTTGGCACTCGCGAACGTATTTTTGGCATCGCAACAAACGCGCAGGTGGGATTTACGATACATGTAGGTATGCGATGTAGGTACCAGTGCATTCTTCAATGTTTTTTTATACAGCCCTGGTCGCGCGCAAGTCAAAATGATGAGAAGATTATTAATATTAAACCCGGACACAAAACAACAGATGTGCTCATCACACAAATGTTTGTCCTGCGTGGGAATCGAAGCCGCGACCGGTTTCGCAGTCAGGGCCTCTAACTACTATTAAGAGGCCAGTCAAACGCGTGGAAGTGCTTCCTGGCAGAGCTAATCCGAAAAACTCCATAATATACCTGTTGCATTAATACGTCCATCCAGTCTATAAAAGTTAGCCTGGCTGGGATTAGCTTGCCAAAATCAACGACACTCCAGCCAATCCTGGACTTTCGGAATCCATTAATTCCCGGCTGATCTTAAATGGTCACGAGTGTTCTGAAATAGTCTTTACTGATTGTGATTGTTAAAAGGTCTAAGAATTTTATACCTATAACACACTGACGATCTTTAAAACCAGAATGAATAGGCATTTACTAGGCGAGCATACTACACCTTAGGCCACATCATCGCTTACCATAAGGCGAGATAGTGGCCAAATGCTAGCCTATTTGTAATAAAAAAAAAAAAACGGTTCTCTTATACTGTCGTGTCTACACACGACTGAAATCCATCAGTATTAGTAAGAGCACATGGTTGTTTACGCGATTCAGCGTTTATAAAACCTTAATATTTAGTTGTCATTATTCCCTTAATATCATAACTGAACTCCATTCGACACGTTACTTTCATAAGTACATGTTGATTAATTTGTATCATTATTTTAAATTCAACCCAATGATTGTTACATATAAAATTGTTATCTTGTAATTGAGAAACTAGAATATAATCACACAAGGCGAGTCTTGATTTAATAAAAATTCAAACGTACAAAAGCTGCCACGCACACGTGCAGACGTAACGCACACACGCGCCTACGAGTTCATTCACACACGACCTTGACACGATTACGCCGTGCGGCGTAGTGAGCGTGCACTCACACCAGCGACCGGCTCGTTTCATTGGTTACGTCAACGTTTTCATATAACATGGGGTATTATTATCGCTGCACTAATTCAATGCGATCTCGGATCCAGTTGAGTAAACGCGTTCGATTTTTAAAAATGGATTTGTTTTTATATCTTACGTACCCACTTGGCGCATGTGCTGTGCTTATGGGTGTTTAACGGACACTGTTTTATATGCCTTGACTTCAAAATATTTTATACACCCTTGCTCCTCCGGGAATATAATTTATAGCTGTCTCTTGTCATCTTTTCATTGAATTACTCTCCTGTTATACCTTTATTGCAACCCTTATTCGTGGTCTTAGGTTGTACTGCTCAATATAGGTTTGACTGTGGGAGGAAGGAATGGATTTTCTTTTGTTTTTCGTGTAAAAAGATGAAAGGCTAAATGACTCAGGCGTGTTAGCACTGCCTAGCAGTGCTCTGGCTTCGGAGATGCCGGATGAGATTCCCGGTGAGAGTCATTGAGACAGAAATGTTTGTTTCTGGTTTGGACGCGGTCCAAATGAAATTTATCTTTGTGTGCAGTCCTATAACATACCAAATAAATTTGGTCTAATAAAATGTTAGGAACGACTTGCTTTTTCACACACTGAACAATGGCGTTTGGATTGATTCGCACACATATCCACTTTTGGTAATGTTGGACAGACTAAAGATTTGGAGAAAACTAAAAACTTTCATATTCGTCTGTTCAAGAAGCTCCTGACCTGTTCTTCTTATATGACGTTTTCAATGTCATCGAACTTCCAAGTAAAGGTAGTCTAAAGTCTGCAAGTAATCTCTAAACGTTTCCTTCACGGTAGGAGTGATATTTTATTTTCAAAACACACGAAATCTTCTTAAACCTGGATTTGAAGCAGCCCCTCAGTTTGTGAGCGTTACAGAAAACAGAAAAACGTTAATATTGTGCCAAATAATACATTAATTAGTCCACCGTTATCTGTATTTAAGGAAGTGTAAACTGCGATAGCGCGTAGCTCTCGAGAACATAGTATGAACAAACAATGTTATAACTCCTTATCTGCTCGATGCTACATTTGGTCGGTTACGCAATCATTTTATTTAAAGTTTAGAAAAATTTACAAATGTATTCGTGTCTTTATAATACCCATATAGGACGATTGATCTCACTCAGTCATGCCAAGTTCTTTTTATAAAAGCACGTAAACGTCCACACGATATAACATATTCATGGTACTCATAATTTACCTGTTAAATTGTGTATTAATAGTCATCGCTCTCGGTAAGCGGTACCGGACACCAATGGTGGGGTGACCGTTGGTGAATTGTCAAGATTACACGATATATTAATAAAATCATTTCAGGAGCATAACTGGCCAAAATGGTCACAATCAGGTAATGCTGCAGCTGGTTTTCAGTACCGGAACCAATCAATCGCGTAGTTGATTGTAAATACAGATATACTAAAACTGCAATAAAAAATCTCGGGGAGATTTAGTGAGCGTCGGTAGAAAACCGCTCGCTAATTCTCCAACATCCAAACCCAAGAAAGTTGTGACACACATTGAGCCACGAAGCTTTATTTCTTCGACATTTTTTACATTATCGAGGCCTCGTAATCACCTGTCATCGTAAAGTTCAACGTAATCCGTTGAACTGTTAAAAAAAGATTGGTTCTTTAAAAATATACGTTTGATACGAGTGTATACCCACGTAGGCGCGTCGTGACAATCCTCTGAAGTGTAACTGTTGTTCCTGTCAGTTCCCTGATGGGCGGCGGCATTTTGTTTTTCAGGTAAAAGAAGAAACGTTTAAGGGGAGTGTGCACTGCAATATTTTAATTTTCTTGTAACAATCCAAAATTAACAATGTATAAAACAAAGTCGGGTTTGTTACAACACTTATAACTCGAGATCTGCTTTACCAATTTTCATGATTTTTGATTCGT
>DWGJ01004157.1:0-12105 GCA_018246895.1 Aspitha aspitha aspitha | reverse complement strand
TATAAGCATTATTATTGAAAAATATTAACGTTCTGCACTTCTCCTACACATAAACTATAAGTGTGCCAAATTTCATATTCCTCCGTGCCCGCAATTTTCGTAAAAAGGTATCCAAAGTTTTCCCTTCATGTATTTATATATAAATTATTTTACGAAACAAATATTTGTTGGTAGCAAGCGAACCAAAAACTCCCGGCTCAATAGCGAAGATCACTATAAACTAGGGCTGTCAAATAATGTCAAGGCCAGTGTGATAAGTTTGGTTGGAAGAACGGACTTACAAAAACATTTTTTACTTAGTCCTCTCCAGTACATCTACATTCCATATTCAGTAGATAACATACAACTATGAGTTACTAATCGTTTTTTTTATATATAATTGCGGATAGAAGCCTGATTTCGCTTCTCAGCCTGCAGTCCGAATAACGAAGCACAAGATTATTTTGAAGTCTATCTGTACCAGTTTTTGCCATAATATTATAATTTGTGCGATTCCGTGCGTCATTTCATTTTTCTTATTGTATGTTTTCTTGTTCTTCTTTCGTGTTTGTTTGATACAAAATATGTAGAAGGAAATAAAATTAAAAATTACATTTGAAAACTAGTACTTGTTTTTCACTGTCATTATAATTAAGGTAATACATACAAATACTGCAGATAGTATAAACGAGTCTTCTCGCTTAGTTCTTACTGTACTCCCATTTCAAATAAGCACACTGGAATTTATATTTAACCGATAATGAATGTTTTAATTTAATAAATAAAAAGTTGCCTTGCATTTCACGATTTCAAGTGATGGTCGCATGTTATACGGTTTCTATATGCAATCTACATCAAAATAGGATTACGGCTTCATATAAGATGTAGCCACACACGTGTCTGGTATGCTGTAGTGTATTTCTGTTTAGAGTTACACGACAGCGTGATTGAAAATGTGATAATTGATATATATTAGACACTTACATAGACAATCATATTAACACTGCTAGACACACGTGACTAGAACGTAAAAAACATGAGAACAAAGTTTACTTCATGTATTGATGAGTATAAAGTTGCAAATGACCCAATCCAGATTTCTACCCCGTTCCGATTTGAATTCGGGGCTTTTTGCGCAGCAGATCAATGTTGTCATAGTTACGCTCGGATATTAAAAAATGAATGATAGTTACATTAAAATATTCCGATCTATTTAATGTGACAAAAACAATAATTGTAAATAAACGTGAAATATGGTAATGTGGATTTTTTAGGAACGCACACGATTGTTATTTAGGCGCAGTATTAGGCGCATAATTGGTGAACACGATTTTAGACATCACAGATCTTTGTGGACAAATATCAATGCGAGATATTGGATACAAAAAAGAACCTGTATAACTGGTCGAGCGGTCTTGCGCTTTTTCTACCTCTAATGTCACTTTCTTGACAAAGTATTTAAATCCACTCACATATCACTGAATCCTCTTTCACATCACATCTGTTAGATCACTTGTGCGCGTTCATTTGACGGTTGCGCGTGTTCTGTTTGTTTTGTACATCCTACAACCGTTACGTTTTCCAGTCACGATTTTCCCGCTATTATTTTTTTGCGGCGGTGTATTCGTATGCGTCGCGCGCGGCCGGTCTCCTGCGCTGATTGTGGCCGAGTGTAGTCTAGTTCGGCATTATACTTAGTCGTGTATTGTTTGTGAACTGTTTCTGATAACGTACGTGTTGTTTTATTGTTTTATTTGTTTACATAGCGATTGCACGTACATCTCTAGATCCTTTTGTATTGTAACATCAAATAATGCTTTTATATAATGCGTTTTACATGATGTAGCGTCAAGGTCGGGTGATAAATATGTACAACATAAAATTATTTAGGCACCCGTTGGTAGTTCACATTGATATAAAATATTATTTGTTGGATTTATAAATTGGATACTACGTGATTTCTGTTTGAGAGTTCATAAAACAAAAATCTTAAAGTCTATTTAATTAGCTTAGAAATATAAATGAAAAAGTAACAAACATTTTGTTTAGTAATTTGAGAAAAAAGATTGTAACGTCTGTAAATCAGAAAAATTGAAATACAATTTTTTTTGGAAATGTGGTAAGCATTGCTTTTTATCCCAAACACAGTTTAAGCCTTTAAAACAAAGATCCATAAAAGATTTTCCGGAAAAGAAAGCCCGTGATTTTACGGAAACTTTAAATCCGACTGAAACTGCAATTTTGCGAATTGGCGAGTATAACCTTAGTGGAGTAAAAACAGGAACACAGCCGTTCACGGATTATAATGCACTGCCCACGAAATAAACCTCGATGAAGTTTTCATTTAGCTGGATGTACACGTATATTCATGTACCATCCTTTTGTTTACTATCCATTACTTGGATATTTTTTACGTTAATCGTATCGTTAACAACATCTATTCATGATTCTTTATGTGAAGATTAGTTCAGTTAATTTTTATTGTTTTCTGATCCATAGTGATATGATGAATTATCTATGTCTGTTTCTGTTTATTTATCTGTTTTATATCTTATGCCTGTGGTAAGAGGCTATCAAAACGAGGATTCCGGAGATATGTACCGCTGGACTGGGAGCTGAAGCCGTTCAGCAATCGACCTCGGGATCGACAAGGACACCGAAGGAGTTTCAGTAATTAAAACCCTATATAACCCGGAGTCTTCCAACGTTACTTTTTGAAGGTTATCCCCACCTCCGATATCTTAATAAATAAGTAGATAAACGTACGAAAAGATCAAACCATAATGTAATAAACAGGAAACTTCTTTCAATATACATTATAGATATGACTCCGCCACAAAAACGTTTTAGCTCGCAAATTGCCATATTTTTTCCCAAGGCCAAATTTAGACGAGACTCAGAGAATCGCTTTAAAACGTGTTACCCTTTTAGTAAATTGCATCGTGCCGTCCTCAAATCTCACGGCTCGCCGCACGCACGTGTCAGCTTCACGTGTATCGCACAAAGACGCATTTTTAGATCCCAAGCAAGTCGGCACGTGTTTATTCCCCCTTTTACCCTTACCCTCGCTATGTACTTACTCATTGACTACATTACTAAAGTTTTTTGTTGATCACGTTGCATTTGTTGCGTGATAAACGTGCAATTTTATCTGTTTACTTTTTATAACCATGCAATTTGTTTTAATGTTAAACAATTACATAACATGATGCTGTCTGATGAATTACATAACTTAGTAGCGAGGATTAGGTATTGTTGGTGGATTTGTCAGTGCTATTTATGATTTGTAACTGTGTATTTCTTTGTTTACTACCTAATATTTGTCTATGCTAAATGCTCAACCACGACTACTTAAACCCGACATTGTAGATGGCAGTAGCTTACCGAGTGACGTTCAGATTTTTCTGTAACTTAACATTGTGCTAGGTACGGACGAAGTGGAGGGCAGGATTTCTTTTATAAAATCTATAATCATATCAAATGTTGCCTACGTGGAGGCCATTATGGCACGAGCTGTCTTCTTCGTACGAGGTATATAATGTACCCGTGTACCTCCTCTATATCTTTCAGATACCTACGGTCGTATTTTAGACACATAGAAGACGATTTTTAGTATCTGTAATATTTTAGTAGGACAGTGTGATTAAGAATTTCGGGCTTTTCGCTTCCAGAGCAGTAATTTTGGCTCCAAAAGATCACTGCAGAAATTGGAATCGTCATCACTTCAATACTATTTTCATATTTGCCCCGACAAATTAATCACTATCGTAAACATATAAGTCCGATTTTAAACTTTCGGATGTCAGGGAAGACCCGTATACTATTGGAATAAAAGGGTCGAAGAAGCCCTTTTTTCAGTTATGCAAGTTTACAGAGATAACCACAAAGCAAGTAACCACGGGCATAATGTGGGTAGTGCAGATGAGGAAACCAACGTCACCTTACATTTGCTTTGAATCCTGTTTGCAAAACAAATAAGTGGTGAGTATGGCGTGTTACGGTCCTTATCAAACTACCGTGAACAACATGAATGCGGTACATTTACGGCATTTTATCCTCAACCATACCATAACCAAACAGCTCAAAGGATCTCTATTTATTTAGCGGTAATGTTACACTGTTCATACGTAAGGAACAGCAATGATGTCACAATTAGAAGCTATTGGTATTATCAGTCTGCCATGTTAGGCAGTCGGCACCAAGTGTGAAATTTCTCTGTCCCTAGATTTTAGATGCTTTTTCTATATCTCTCTCTCTGTTTTCAAAAATGTACAGCCGTTGTGGAAGCTTCGTACTCTACGGACCTATTTGTATTTGCAAGTTCCTTTTAATACAATTATTCATTTCTAATCGATATTATCTAATTTAATCTAGTCACAGATAATTTGATACAGTTAAACAATAACATATTATACAAAATATAGTGAAGATATTACGATAAAATGTTACAATCAACCCAAACGAATCTGATTATAACTATAGTTCTTTGATTATAATGTGTAGCGTGATGTCATAGTTGCAATTATATGTTCTAATGGGAACTCTGTGATCCGTAAACTAATTATCGTAGATATATAATGTGACCTAAATGCCGTAAGACCAATTAACATTGATTACAAGGTGGTCGACGGCGATGCTTTCCTATTAATTACAGTGCGATGAATTAAAGGTTTGTGTTCGGATATTGCCTATAACGTAGTCTTCAATATTTGTTGTTTAAATTAAAAAATAATTAATATTCATCACTTTATATACACGCGCCGAATTTGATTTTTCTACTCACTATAAGTATCTCGAAGTAAAAAGTATCTAATGGGTAGCCCTCTGAACTCCTCTATCACTCAGTGTAAGTTTCATCAAAATTTGTTCAGTATCTTCGAACATTGACCAGGAAAACACGCAGACAGACTAAGCAGATAGCAAAAATTGAAATAAATGACTGTCTAATAACTTGCAAATACCTCTACGGACTAAAGAAACCGCGGGTATTTTAATATCATAGATGAACAATTCAATTGTATTTAAATGTGTAGACTTGCATCAACACAGCGGTCGATGGTACTTGTATATTTTTGTTATGAACGGGGACAGTGTTGTGACTCACAACAAAGGTTTACTTGTTTAATTTATCGACGAGATCAATGTACGTAAGTATTTATCAATGTACTCGTATGTAAGAGTCTTTCGCACGCTTGAAATCTTTTTTAAAATGGATATCAGTTATTCCGAGCAAATTCGGCCCAAAAAGGTCGTTTCAATTTGAATTTTCGCTTGTTTCATGCCAAATTTTTGCGCACGTCGCCGCCATCATTGTAAAATCGGATGCGATGTCATTCATTTTCGAGTTTCGCAGTTAAGGTACTTTCATACTAGCTGCATTGCGAGGTTTAAGCCTAGAGCCATTATTGATTTCAATCCGAATAATCCTAGACACTATTGATTGTTGTAGCTATATGGTAGAAACCACAGTTTTATTTCGCTGAAAGTTATTATAAGCTGTTATGTTCTTTACTGTCAACACATGTCATGTCGTCAACGGCTACGCTTCAAACGAAATAACTAATGGAATGAATAATATTTATGTTGAATATATTGAAACGTATCTTCGAAACAATATTTACAATCAAAAGAATAATAATAATAAAAAACGATGTATGATGTCATAGTTGCTTACTTGAACGCTTATGTCGAAAAAGCTATTCTGTTAGGCCCTTATCCGTGTCAGTCCCGACTGCGTCCCTGCTACCGCTACGCCACATGTTGGGGTAAATCACACAAATAGAGGGCCAGCCGGCTAACAGATGCACCCCTAGTTCGAATGCTTGCAAGCTAAAATGAATTTTATCACCATATACACAGCGATTCGATTTGCATGCATCGATAAGTATAATAGTATTTGAAAAAAGCGATCGTTAATGACTGCCGACGGTCTTTCTCTGGCATTTTGTCGACAGTTCCTGTGCGATTAATAGCTCGAGTGTGTAGTGGAGGATTTTTCGTCATATATAAGGTGTAATCGCGAGTTTGCACAAGAAGTAGCCGCGGGTGCCAGCTGCAGGTGGGTTTTTTATTCATTTCTTTCACTCATTTTGGGGCGGCTCATTAACGTATAGGATGCCAGCCTTAACAGGTTTCTTTGTGCGTCACGTGCATCAAAGACCCTCGATTTAATAAATTCACTTTAAAAGTTCAAAGACACCGACCGGCACATTCAAGTTCATTCATATATACATATATATTTTAATAAATAGCATTTATACTTATATTTTAGTAATTCAATATCATTGAATATCAGACTACGTTTAACATCAGCTGTTTAACATTAGTGATACATTGTGTTATATTGTCAGTTGTGTTTAAATTTAGGTAATTTATTTATTAATTACATGCGTCTTGTTTGTAAATATTTACAGCCCAAGTTTCATGTTTGTGTACTTTTATTGAAACTGTAAAATAAAAACTTATTTCCGCGCCGGAATCTCTGCTCGGTCGGTTCCAATGATTCACTGAATTCTCAACATTAACTTTGAATTGGAATACTATTTCAAAAAATCGAATCAGGGTTACGACGGAAAATTCACGGTAAAGTCTAAACCAATAACTTTTCGCTGCCTTTAACTGACGGCAAATCATATCCAATTTTCTTTCATTCCTTGCAAGTCAAATAAATAAGATTCCTTGAACGTCTGCTGACTTATTTTGTGATTGAGACTTTGAATAGATTATGTAAAGTTTGAGTATTCATCACATGTGTGTGCTTCTTTTAACAAATTACAAAGGTTATTATTATTGTCATGTGAGACCATTTCTTAATTGAAAAATCACTAGAATCCAGTCCAAATTTAAAAATTCGAAAATATAATGTGTCATTGCTATTTTTATTAGATAATAAGCTTGTTCTATTCTTAATAATTTTATTTTCGAAAGAACTTAGTTTCGAATGAAATAACGCTGTAAAGTTCTTACTGCAGTTATTAAAAGTTCTAAGGTTAGCGGCTGAAGTAGGTACGGTTGTCATCAAAGCAATTTCGTAAAATATTTGAAGTCACAGAAACTCAATTCAATTGACGCTCCTAAATGTTTCAGAATGATACCAGATTTCACAGCCTCGGTGGCTAAAGGGGAAGTTCTAGGGAAGCCTGCGACGCAGACGGCTCACGAGCTCCACAAAGCCCTGTCGAGATTGTTTGAAAGTTACAGCCGTGAGTTTGAACAGAGTCTTACGTCGGAACAAATAAATAAAATACTTCTTGAATACGCTTACAGAGGTCGAAACATACGGTACACGAAAACCGATTGACCAATTTACTTTTGTCAAACCTATATTTTTGTATATTTAGTAGGCCAATACAAATATAATAGAATAAGTATTACACTTCTTAGACGAATACTACAACATTAGTGAAGCGTATTGGTTTGGAAACCTTTGTAGCTTACTGTATAAATATTATTTACTTATTTATTAACTTTTGATTAGAAACGTAACCAAATATGTATGTATAATTTACAAGCATCACTTTACATTTTGTATTAGTAAACTTACTTTTTAGAAATATTTACGTCTTTTGACAATAGTAGTATATTAATGATAATATGTTATTTTTATATATTAAAACCAATGTATTAAATTAAATATATTACATTTTATATATTAAATAGAATCATTGTAATATAATTTAATTTTATTGATGCGATTAAAGAAATTTTGTAGAGTACCTATTTAGAAACTTGTATCAGAGTAAATAAATGTATTAAGATATTTAAGATAAAATAAATTATAATTGTATGCAATAAATTAACCAAAGACGATATGCAAATATTAATAGTTATATAATAAAATGCTATTTTCCAAGACCGCAATAATCTTCTCATTCCACTGTTCTATTTCGCTATTAGAATGACTGCCAACGCTTTAGCG
Organism: Aspitha aspitha aspitha; assembly: GCA_018246895.1. NCBI lineage: Eukaryota > Metazoa > Arthropoda > Insecta > Lepidoptera > Hesperiidae > Aspitha > Aspitha aspitha. The sequence goes on along the minus strand of DWGJ01004157.1, from coordinate 4,208 downwards.
GCAAAATGAAATACATAGTTTTGTATGAAATGTGAAATTTAAAAAAGTCTATCGTATTCATTGCCAAAAACCGTTTTAAACTCATGTGCCCGTTGCAATAGGCTTTAACTTTTCCCTAGTTTTGCTAATGCATAATGCTATGCAGCAAATGCTACGTAAATGTTAGCTAGTCAAGTGCTAAACGTGTAGATTTTTTTTACTTATTACATAATTAAAATCATTATCGCTAGCTTCTTGCTGAAGTAATAGTAAAATAATAACTTGGGCAGAAACTGAATAGTCTCTGTTATGGTAAACAGACAGCTGATACTAAGCACATACTTAAACTCGTATGTTGGTGTTCTTCAGTTTATGTCTAAACGTCATAGTTTTAGTGTGCGATTATCTAACAAAGCTTTGTAATTTGTAAATAGGAAGCAATGCACATTGTTAAGAGCAACTATGGAAAGGAGATAAAGTAAATTTGCTTTTGACGCTGGACTCATTGGATTGAGAATGCTAAATAAAAGGTTTTATTTATATAGAATTAAAATGTGGATACTATGTTATTAGTAAGAAGAATTCTATTTTGTGTAATGAAATTAAATCAAATTATGTTAGATTTCCCATGAATGAAATGATTATTATAAAATAATAATAAAATTGTATACTTTGAGATTAGTACGAAATAAATATCTTTCAAGTTTTTTAATTCCAATTAAATTGTGTTTGTTTGTGTATTATAGATGATTATTACAGCAATTGCACATAGCAGCGCAATGGAAATGTTTCGCAATAATGCAACATTTAAAATTAAAATAAAAACTCAACCACCTTTTAATCAATTACATTTATTTAAATAACATATTTGGAATCCGCATAAATATTACATCGGTAAGCGCACAGCTAACTATATTAATATTTAATACATAGCATAGTATAGACATTTATTAATGGAACATTTATAAGCATATTATACCTAAAAGTTGGGAAATTACACAATATTATGGGGAAGTTAAAATTTGGACGCTTTTATTACACATACACCGATAGAACATTTAATAAACATATATTTTGTTAACTTTGTGACTAGACAGAGACTAGATCGCATAGGAGAGCCACCTGTTGCACTCCAGGTTTACGAGAATGGCCCTTCGCACGAAACACTTAAGTACTAACCAGAGCCCGTTTTGTGTTAGAAGGAATTATGAAAGTTTCTTTTCCAGGAAAGATTTACCACACACTGACACTGAATTCGAAATGTTCTAACTAGAAGTGTTCGGAAGTGAAGGGGGTCACAAAATTTATTTGGTGGGCTCTGGGCCGAGCATTACTCAGGCGACCGCCAGCTCGTTCATCCCGCGCAGCAGGCGGGAGCGCAGCCGGGTGAACACCGGGTGCTCGAACGCAAACCCACGACGATTTAGGAAACGCAGCGTTTCCTGAGCGCACACCAGGAATCCCAGTCGCTCCGGGTCCAAATCCACAGGCACGCTGTCCAGCAACGGGTCCGAGTTTTCATCGTCAGGATTGAAGGAGTCCTGATCTTGTTCATCGTTGCTCTCACACTGCTCCTCTTCGGCGCACGGTTCTTCCCCGTTGGGTGTTTCGGCGTTGTCAAACGTCTCCGGACTCGTCTCCGGTTCAGTAAAAGTACGCCTGGGCAACGTCTCGGTAGCGGAGGATGCAGCTTCACCCTCAAAAGTAGTATTACAGTTGCGACCAAAAAGACGTTTCAAAACTTGCCGCTTTTCGGCGTTAACTGGATCGTGAAGTAAGTTGGGCTCGCTGCTGGAGCGCTTGCGGCGACGTTGCCGCTTTATCTTAACGTGGGAATCGTTTTCATGTTCGCGTTTACGTTTGCTTGTCATTCTGAGTCGAGCGTTCCGGCGGGCTCGGGACACGGACTGCGAATGGGCCGTGCTCAGGGAATTGAAGGGTCTCGATGCCATTACACGGCCGCTATCCGTCTCGCTCTGCGGCGCGGTCTGCGCGCGCGTGCGAACGGTGCGAGGAGGCCAGCTGCAGGCGGAACAGCTGGGCGAGCAGATGCAGGGCGCGGGGCACGCACGCTTTGTTTGATAAAGTTTATTCGGGAAAATAAAACTGTTAGCCGCGATTGCGCGAGCCGGCGGGGCGGCGCGCGGGGCGAGAGGACTGGCCCGGTCGGCAGCTGCGGCGCATCTGCCGGGCTCAGGTGAATTCCTCTTTCTCAAGGTGCCGGCACGGAGTAATTAGACGTCAAATCGCTTGTAACATTAAGTGTATAAATCTAAACAGAGATCAATTATACAAAATACAATTGTTAAATTCAAATACACTACTGTATAAAGCTCCATTTCGCTATTGAATACAACCGTGGAAGTCGATTTCTTTGTTCTTCACTCTTGTAAATAAAGTAATAGGTATTGCTATAAATAGTATAAATCAATACCCAGGTTTATGTAATATCGGGAATCGAGCTCGGAGCCCGGCAACTAAAATTATATGCGGCAGAAAGGTAAGGTCGTCTAGGACGGTGATTATTTAACAATAAACAACTCATTTAGGTAAATCCGGGATAACTTTGCTTCCGGTAGCTTAGGGGTGAAAGGTTTTCCTAAAATTTGCTTAGTTTGATAAAATTACCTTTATTGTTTCGGAACGATGCCTCATAAATACATTTTAGATCCTTGTATTTTTTCTCTATTTAATGCAAAAATATGTAGAGTTACTTTTTAATTTATTTTTTATACTCAGCCATTTTTTATACTGTATTGGATGTGATGTACACAATAGTATTGCTAACTGATAAAAGTAATTCTACAATACGAGTACTTTCCGTTTGTTATTGCATTTTTGAAACAAGCTAAGCCTCGTAGAGTCTACTTACTTACCTTCATAAGTTTCGTAGCAGATATTCGAGTTGCAAATTTATATACAAATAAAATAGAACAATATAATTGAATTATAATCACTATGTCGATTTACTATTTACCTACCATTTTTTTGCCTTTATTATGTAAAGTTCAGAAAAGTCAATTTTTTTTTTTTTATTTATTAATGAAGGACTTTGTCGCTGAGCGACCATATCGTCCCGTAAGACAAGACAAACGATAAAAACAGAAAAAAATATGGTAAACAACTTTAATCAACTTTTACATAAAACCAAGTGAGCTAAGTCAACCAGCAGTTTCACATCTTCTGATAAACTCAGTACCTTGAGAATGTATAGGTAAATCAAAACGATAGAGCAATGTCCCAATACAAACCCTAAGCCGCTATGATTAACTTATATGTGCAATTTCCTACGAATGCATACAATATGTTAGTTTGGCGCGATGGCGTCACAAACGTCCAAACGTTCATCACACGTGCAAACATCGTGAACAGAGCGAGTAGGGAGATGGAGGGGCGTGTCACCGTTGACGGCGTCGTCGCGCTGGTCGCGCGCGTCGGCGGCGCGCTGCGCGTCCCGGCAGGTGGCGTCGCCGGGCGGGTGTCGGCGCGAGGCCTCGTCTGCGCGCCGCTTGACCCCGCGCGCGTCCACTGCGCTGGTGGCGGGCACGAGCGGCGGCTCCGGCGCGCCCAGCCCCCTGATCGGCTGCACGTCCACGTCGATAGAGTACAGCTCGAAGTCGCGCTTGGACCGCTCCGGCACCGGCACGTTCTGTAGATACCTGGACGACAACAACAACACCCGCGTCTCACGGTACAACGATACGGCCAAACATCATCCATATTATATAGAAGCGACCCCCCGTAGGAGACTACGGTGAAATGTTACAAGGATATATCGAAACGTGTGACAGAGCGCATTATGAAGTGCAAAAGCTTTAGTCATTGCTTACCTTGTTGATTAAAAAAAAAATTGCAAACTACCGCGGAACTAACTACTGATGTCTTTACTAATTAATACTTGTTTTGTTATTGTTTAAATATTTCTGCTTACAATACTGTGCTCCGAACTTTGTAATGGATATTTTTCTTTATTTATGCTTAAGCTATGCTAGGCGGCAAATTTGTATAATTTATGTATTAATTTTCTATGTAAGTGAATTTTATATTCTTTGAGAAAATAAGAATCTTTAACCGTAAAAGCTGTTACTAACGCGAACGCCATCAGCTTGGGCGAGGTGAAGGTGAGCACGCACGCGGCGCCCTCGTCCTGCAATCACAACACACTGCACGTGTACACCGCGCCGATACGACGACAGACTGCCGGGCCGGGGTGGTGGGGGGTGGTGGGG
>DWGJ01004156.1:0-12105 GCA_018246895.1 Aspitha aspitha aspitha | reverse complement strand
GAGCTGATAAGCATGCACGTAGAATAAACAAAATCTAAATACATGGTACATAGAGAATGAACACTTGTGCCGTATATGTGACCCACACTTGGTCAGCGTGATACACAATGACCTTTTCTAAACGAAACGACACCCGAGTCCAGCAGTGGAATAATAAGAGGTTACATAAACAAACGTTCTCCAAACGATTCTTTGTCACTCGTGTCTACCAATCGGCACTCAGCCAATCTTAAACCACGCAAATTTGAGAGAAAACCATTTTCCAGAAAACGATATAAGAGTTGATGACAGAATGAAAAGTTTACTCGGGTATCTTAACATTCATCAAACTCCAGCAACACATTCATATGCATAGGATGCAAATTGGAATTACGAGAAGGTCGCTTATAATTTAAAAACACCTTTTGACATCATTCAGGACGGAACTAATTTACTGGGTGCCTACATTTTTTAATAATATAATAAAATCGTATAAAATAACTGTGATGTGAAAACGTTTATGTTACATTTTGTAACTGTTCTAGGGTATATTTAAATAATACAACGTCATTAAATTCGTTAAAGGCGTTGCTAATGTCTGTTAAGTCGAATTTCCGGCCGAAACAAATGTTTGTGTAACAATTCAAGCGTGCAGTCTTCTAGTATTTCATTGCAACAGATTTTATATCAGTTTTCACTAAACGAGTTGAACACGGACGTTGTGAAGGGGTCCCAAGGTAGCTAAACAGGAATTCCGCGGTGCACCATCAAGCATGTGAACTAGCTGTTAGTGTTCACGTGAAATGCAAGTACCGCGTCGATCGAATTAATGCGGTTCATTATTATTATTACATACTTGTTGCGTTCACGAAAATTGCAAGAAATTCGGACGAAAATCTTCGAGTGGGTTTTCTTCAAGCGTAATCGTAATTAGTAAAGATATGTAGAAGTAAACTACATATATACATACATTGTAAAGACGGCTTTTGTTATCATGATAGTATTCACCATTATTTTTGGGTACATCCCCGGTGATAATATACCTAAGTGAAAATTCCCAGCCGTAAACAACTATTAATTACGTTTATTACGTAAGTCGGACGTTCAGACGTAGTGACGTAGGAAAGGCCGATCTCATCTAGGGTTAGTTTCTAATTAACTATGGTCACGTTTGCACACACAGTAACTAGAAACAATTACCTCTGACGACAAATTGAAATTTTAATAAGTTTACTCAGTATTCATTTTCGGTATAATTACAAAACTATTACCTACGTACTTTATGCATTGACAATATATTTGTGTCTCTTAATTTTTATAATTTCGTTTCGAATTTAATTTTACATAGCTTACAAGCAACGACTATTATATAATAATTGTATATAAATACGATTCCAAATATATAAATATTACTTGTGACTTAATCTTTGTCTTTGCTTGAAGATCACAAGATTTACGACACAGAAATTAATAATGCATAAGGATCGAAGAGATTATAATTATAAAATATCAAATGCTTTTCTTTGTGATCAAAATATCCATTATCAAAATAGTTTTGTGGAGCTACATTATGTTTCAGCTTTGCTAAATTTTCCTTCAGAAAAGCGCAAAAACAGCTCTCCTACAATATACTTTTTAATTTCCTTATAAAATCGACATACTCCATTTCTTGGTTTCTTAGTAGTTATGCAAGACTACTAAGATAATTAATAAGCAGAATTAGCACTTATCGTCATTACTATGTACCATTTTATTGCCACTATCTCTAAGTATGGTGTTGTTATGTTTAAAAAAAGCCCGTCTATCTAATAAGATTTTATCTTTTAACCTCTATCAAACAGATAGGTCGTTTCTTTGTAGCCGCCTCGCCTCGTATGTCGTATAAGATCGAATGTCTCATCTCGGATCTAATTAAGTGGCTCTCAATAAGAGTAGAACCAGACAATAGCTGAACCGTTGTTCAACCGCAAACAGAGATAAATCTTACTGTATCCCTCCAAAGTAGCAAGCCCCGGAGATACATATATGTATATATCTATATTTATATATAACTGTAGGAAATAAATTTATATTAACGTAGTCAATTGTAGAGGGAATTACAGTGTGAAAAAGAAAGTCGTATAAAGGGGATATAACGCTTATCCCAACCAAATGTAATTCCCGGTTGTGTATCTTTTAGAAAACTTTACAAAACAGTTTTTCTAAACCCTACAATCAACGTCATTGTTCCTTAGAGGAAGTTATTCTTTCTATTACGGACGTATTATGTTACGGACGACAAAATACCCAGTATACCTAATACATATACCTATGTATTAATATAAAATATGTTTATTTGATACCCAACATCAAATACTTAATCATATTTTATGACACGTTGTAGTAAAAATAACAATTTGAAATATAATAACTAGGTTATCACGATTTAACTGTAATACCAGCATCAGCAAAACATATTGAGACAATTAGCAAGGTGATGCAATTTGAGTCATTACGTTAAATTATTAGAAGATAGTGTGTAATTGTATCACATACTATGAACGTGCAGTCGTGTAGGTCATGGCGATACATAACCCCTTATATTTGCGAAGTATTCCAAGTATACGGAAATAAACAGGAACGATAATAAATAAGTTTGCATTGATTCATTTTATATTTTCTATAGGTATTACTTCATTACGTAACAGTATCGAATCCTATCAAGCAATATCAGCTAAATATATCCTTTTGACGCTAATCTCGGATCTCTAAGAGACGATTTCATTCAATTTTTTTGTTATTCCTAATTAGCTTAAGAAAAAAACAAGAAATTCGTAGGAGGCAATTACGTCTACGCTTATAAAAAAAGAATTTAGTACGGAATTATACAGATAATCCTATACTATTATATAATAATCTGCTGAACAATGTCTTATCAAACATTTCGAAGTTCACTGAATAAAACATGTTTTATATTAGGTAGGTATAGGTATAGTAAAATCTCCCGACTTAAGCATCCACTCGATGTCATGAGACTCATTGTACCCCTTCAAATGAACAATGTTTCGCGGCGAGGGTAACATATTTGAACAGCAGCTTTTAAAACACCCGCAATATTTTAAATCACAATTATTATTAGGTGGCTGAAACTGTACGGGGTAGTAAGCTGCAATTTTTTAGACTGTGAAGACAACTCGGATAACAACAACAATACAGCCATTAATCATTCCCAACTTAAAAGCCTAGAAAAAGGTATCGATATATTTAAAATTTCATATATTTATAGCACAAGAGCTCTTCAGCATACAATAATTCTTAAAAGTAGGTATTAGAAAATTCTAAAAAGTTTCGTGCGATTGCGATAAAACAAATAATAATAACGTTAAGCTAATTATTATATACACCCAATTATATAATCTACTTGTCAGTTACTGCCGTATAACAAATGTTATTAATAAATAACGTAGTCATGGATTAGGCTCGCCCCTGCTAATACTACGAACTTCAATAGAATCACAATTAGTCATTTTCCCCCGAGTTATTGCCCTGTAACCTTCAGAAATTCTCTTTAATTAATCATGGATACAACAATAAGTTATACGGCGAGTTCATGCGAACATATAGGCCCTAACAAGAACAATGAACAAACTTAACTTACTAAGAAATGGGCTATAGGAAAAGCTGACGATAATACGACGTCAAGAGGTTATCAAAAGACAGTCTCTATTCAAAGGAATGAGCCATGTTGTGAACAAAGATGAGGATAAAGGCGTCTTCAATTGGATAATTATTATTGTTCTTCATTCAGCTAAATATGTAGGTCTCATCGAAAAATATAACCAAGTTGAAATAAACAACAAGTTTTAAAATTATCTTAATTTTACTTCATACTGGCGATTCACTGCATATTGCACGTAACAAAATTTTGTATTGCGCTTTGAATTGTACCCAATACCAAGTCCTATATTATCGAAGTGTAACCAAGCCAAACGGCCTTCCGCAGAGCCTGAGTCTGTGCGCTAGAAGGAACCGCTTAATCGCCAGAGCCGCTTGATCAGCCAACCGCGGTAAATACTCAACAAAGACCATTGTCCTGTAAGAGATCACAATGCCCTTTGGCAATTGTAATTGTGGCCTAATACGCAACTCCGTACGTAGAATCACTTATCGTTTATCCGTATGAAATGTTTCACAGTTGCATTGCGTCTTATAAAGATAATACGTCATTCGACGGGAAAAAACCTACAATGTGCGTTGAACTAAACGCGTCGGTCACAAACGTGACTAAGCCATTTGGGTTAGTCACCTGACATGACAACGCTAAGTGTCGCCAAATATTGTGTTGAAACTTGTGAAATGACCGTATTCCAGTATGTATGTAACTGACAGTTACTAACTGTACACGAATAACATAATCAAAGTCAGAGATACATATCTAGCTCCACCTGATTAGCGTCACTTAGCCAACGTGCATCTTAATTTAAAATAAACAATATTATATTGCCACACTTCTGGTATAGGCTATTTCTAGTTTTTGAATTATCTCTCTATAGATTTTGTTATTCCGTGTTTGTCGAGCTCGTACGTAAAAGATCCATTATAGACGAGCTAGCGCCGAGTCTTGGATGCCCACACGTGCGCCTGTCAACAGTACCAGTAGCGGGGGTATTTTGTGATCGAAAACATGCAGTGGATGGCTCGAGTGACCGCTTTTGTTGCCCGTCGGCTTCGACGCGTCTATTCTTCACTGTCGATGTCATTGTGCTGCTGTTTGCATACTCGTGCTAGTAACGCCGCTGCTCTAAGATAAACATCGAATCTGTACAATTTCATATTTTCTGCCAAACAATAGGTTTGTTTTCGCTTTTATAAAAAGCTATCGTAATATGTACGATATTTATAATAGGTGTATTGAAATTTTAAATACATATCGCCGTTCGAAAAATTCTGCTATTTCCATCGTACATCGTCTTAACTAATCTTAGTCGAATAGGAAATGTTAATTACAACAATATGCGGCTTTTGTTATCTGAAAGGCGTAAAGGCGTTTAACCGGATTGTTCCAACTTCCCTGGCGTGAAATCACACCCTTACGCGTACCTATAGATTAACTTCGTACGTCAAATAGTCATAATATGTATAATAAAAAATGAATAAGCTTTGAAACAGCTCGACCCAATGTGGACATTGTATCCCCCTCTCTTGAATGTGAAGGACAATTCGAATGAAAGGATTGTACATTGAAAAATGATTTGCAATACCGATATACCAATACAATTATAGTTCCTTTCTTACTCCTGTGACCTTCGAGCCTAGTGGCGGTGCCCTTAAAGGGAGCATAGCATAAATGAATAATTAAAAGTCAAGTACTTTAAACGCTCATCTTAGTAGGCACTTTTTAATGGCGTTTGCCGAAAGGCATTATTTTAATTATTTTCTCGATAGAACGATGTTAATAGGATATTAAAATACGCAATATAACGATCCATCTGCTAACGAATAATTGTCTAAGATAGAAAATAAATTTTCTTAATTTTTTGTAACATCGCAGACACGCCGCCCGTAATGAGACCGTGGCGTAGAATCATTCATTAATGAATGAATAATTAAAAGTCAAGATACTCAAGATCTCTTAGTAGACAGTTTTTAAGTGCCCGTCGTTTAAAACATTCGTTAAATTAATTAAATTATTGTGAGATCATCATGGAAATTGATCAAGGTATTAATTGCAAAATGTTTATAATAAAACGTGGAATACTAATATTACAATTTTTTATTATAATATTCCTTTCCAATTTCCTGCGAAGTACTCAACGTTTGCACAGAAGTATTCACACGAATTACAAATTCAATACCAATACATACAATATGTTGCCGTATAAGATACCAAAACATATTACTCTCGTAAATTAGTACAATGACATAGCATTTACTACTGACTTTTAAGAGATAACATTTATTGCAGCGGCATGCTGTTCATGCGGTATTAAGAGTTTATTGGAGGTTGCGAATGTTACATCCTAGGTTAAACTTAATAATAGAAATAACGTAAAAAGATACCTGGAACGGTCTACGGCATAAATGTTGTTTCATATAATACTTATCACTCTGCTATAATAACAACTAAGATGCTGTTAGCGCCTCCATAACAAGAATAGTTCACCATAAAGAGATAAACTCGCGCTGTCACTTGATATAAATAATTCCGCCCACTTAAATTTCCTGTTTATTTCTGTTCCCCCACAGCACCACGAATGGTGGCTAAAAATGGATCCCGAATTTAAGGATATTAACCGGAATTATTTCTGTTTGCATTTGCGTGGCAGGAACGAGCGCGCAGTTGAGGGAATACGTGTCTCACCGTATTCTGCGTTCGTTTTCCCGCGAAAACAAAAGAATGACGAATTCATTCTTGTATTTATTTTGTGTGTAGGTGTACAACATAGACAACAAATAAGTACTAGGTATGTGTCGTACGGTACCTACAACATAGGATATCGCAGTTGAAGCGTTATCGACGATGGTAGCTGAAAAGTTACTTTAAAGGCCGTTTTAATTGAAAGTAAAATGTACACCTACAACGGTTTATTTAGCTACAGATTAATTAATTAATGTCGATATAACCTTCTTCAAATGTTGTTAGCTAGGGATTAAGCGCGACCTCGCTCCCGTGTCACACGCAGACTTTTAACGTGATTCCGCGCACGTGTCGCAACTCGCAACCTCGCCAAATGTACGCCAAGCGAACAATCGTAGTGAGTAGTAGTAGTAGTAGAAGTAATAATAGTGTAAAATATTGTCAAAAGGCATATTTCCTTCCCTTTCTTTACTGTACTGTCAAGATAAATCTTGATAGTTTTATAAACTGTAAATAAACAGAACTTTTTTTTACTTTCTCAATATTAAGCCATTTATTTTATTCTGGACGTGTCGTGTTCTACTCTGAAAAAATTAGTTGTCTTTGTTATTAAAATTATAGTGGATATTTCGGTGCTACGCATATGAATTATCGAGAAATAACGCTCCCAGTTCTAACGTATCAGCTACGGGGTAAATGTTTGTTAGTGAGACAATTAAAATTTTTACATTTACATTTTTACTTCTTTACAATACATTTTTACTTCTTTACATCATCTAAAGTTTCTAAAGTATAAGAAAACTTCATGAACAAAATTATGTTAAGTATGCCTTGTCTTATTGTAATCAACTTTATCGTGGAAGAATGCTTAGATGCTATGCTACGCTAGATGATGAATAGACATGCTTAAAAATTCTATCCAAAAAAATTAGGAAAGTCTAATGGACCATCATACTAAAATGCTGACAAACTTCAGACATTGCGCCGAACAATGTTGTTTGACTTTTTCAAAGATGAAAAGCTTTTTGAATTACGAATGAGATTTGCGTATATCTCATTAAACTGTCATAAACAAGATCCGCCTCATCTGTGGAATATAAAACTTTCTACTTAGATACGATTACGGTAGGATATAGTACCTACATATTCAGGATTTACTTCGACTTCGAACTTGAAAGAATTTTGTAAGAAACTCCTATGTTTTATTTATTAGTTTAGTATTTTGAGCACTTTCCCAACTGAAAGTTTGTTTTATGGATACGATAAAAAATAATCGACCTACAGCCAGCAGATCATCTTTTCTCAACCTGGGGGTCGACCCTGTGAAGGTCACGTTTATATACTCAAAAGAGGGTCGTAAATTGTTCAAAAAAATTGGACTTGTATACTAGCTATTTCTTTATTATAGGAATGATTTTTAATCAAATTAAATATTATTATGTAACAAAAACATGAAAAACAAAACTGTTGGCGTTGTTTTTCTCTTAAAATTATTTCTATACCTGGATCATCTTTATAAATACAGTAAATATAAGTAGAATATTTATAAATAAACTGTTAATAAAAATATCATTACAACCCTACAGTGAAGGGGTCGCTCGGCCTAACTATTGAGCTTTTTCGTGTTCTGCGGCATAAAAATGGTTGAGAAACATTGGTATAGACCATTAACTTATTACGACAATGAAAAGTCAGAAAATGTAACTATGTATTTTAATCCGTACATAATTTAAAAAATAAAGATCTAGATATAATATATTTACGCGAAACAAGTCAATAATCGTGTAAACAAGCAATTTACAAAAGCATCTAAACCTCAGAAACAGCAGCGATGAAGAGTACCTGAGTCGCAAATTGAATGTTTCCTCAGATCTGTCATCGTTGTTACAAATTGTTTGAGTTGTACACGAATACCTCACTAATTCTATTCCAGTGCATCACAGTAACACGCAAATAAGACTAATGCAATTTACAGTTTCCTTTGCGCAATACTCGGCTTGTACAGACTGACAAACTTCTTCAAATAATAACAGACCGATTTATGGATAAGTCCTGTTTTAAATAACATGCAGTCTGTTTTTTAGGGGCCTACTATGGCCCAATATTACGGCCTAAAATCGTTTCACTGTGACAGGAGACCCGATCCAGCACTAGACTAATAAAAAGGGCGGGAAAATAAAACATTGAATCGTTGCGACTGAACCACCTAGACATAGTTTTAAAATGATAGTCGAATTCAAATGTACTCGTACACACAAGGAATACGTAAGTCGAGTAAGTAAGTGCCCGGGTTGTCTTCAGTAATTATGCATGTTTATATTACGCGATTAAGTAATATCCAACACTTTAAATAATCTGTTTACAAACACTTACATGTTTTAGACATCTATTAATGAAAGCGTACATTAACACGTGCTATAAAAAGTTATGTTCCATTTGAAATGGTTATTATTACATCATTTTGTATCACTAACGACGCGGTAGACTCCACATCTCCACACGACCCGGATTACATCCTGAAAGGTTTCAATTAATATTTTGTAAGAAATTTAGCTTAGAAAGTCATTCGTATTTGCAATAACACATTTCATAGATCACAAATAATACTGCTATCCATAAAAATTTCAGAATATGAAAAACGAGTAAACGGTTAAATGTAATGACAATTTATTGTGAACATACATTTCAATGTCGTTTTCTCATTAATTTTACATTCAAAATAACAATTTAATCCTTAATTAGTGCTAATACTAATTAAATTCTAATGAAACAAAGACGTATTAACTTAGTCTCGTATGTTACTGACGTCACATTTATATCAAAACTATACAGACATTAGCAATACAGATAATAAATATCATTAAATAGGCCGACCACCGAAAGTTTGTCTGTAGAACTACTATAATACCTAACTACCTTTTAAATACCAACGGTTGGTTATCCGCTGCGTGCGAGCAGTATAACAGAGACAATATAAAAATCCAGGAACGGGGAAGAAGCAAAATTATGAATCAAGAATCAGTACTACCATGAATCAGTAACGGAGACGCTTTGCCTTTTCGCGAATGCGTCGATAGATCGTCTACAAAATACGAGTACTATCTATGTAACGGAAACCGCAAATCGGTCAATGACGATCATTGCTATTGAATCACTCAACTTGACACTGACACTGGGTTTAATAAGTAAGTGCTTAATACAACTGTTGCACAATAGCAGTTTCCGTTTTAAAACTCGGTTTCTATATTTATCAAGGTTAGTGAAAACATAACAATGGCTGTTAAGTGTTTGTGAATTTGGTAATGATGTCATGGATTCGACCAGGCAACATTTCCGGTGCATCCGGTGATTATAACAAAAATAAAAAGAACTAAGCTATTCTTTTACTACTATTAGATAACAATCATGGGAATTTCTGGCTGAGTTTTGGTGACTAATATATTGCGTACGCGTTATGAGAAATAGAAACAAATTATCTATTTTAATTAATTGCGGGTAATATAAGCAATGAGCATAAATACTCGTAAATCGCATCGTAAGATTAATATTCGTTGGATTTTAAATGATCAAATATCTATACTTCTATACTAATATTATAAAGCTAAAGAGTTTGTTTGGTTGAACACGCTTATCTCAGGAACTACTGGTGCGAATTGAAAAAATATTTTTGTGTTGAGTAGTCCATTTATTGAGGAAGGCTATAGGCTATATAACATCACGCCATGGCTAATAGGAGTCAAGCAGCAATGACAAATGTCGCAAAAACGGAAAAATATTGCTTTCCACGGGGGCGAAGCTGCGGGCACGGCTAATTGTACTTTAAGTTGAAATTCTTACCTCTCCAAGATTGATGAACCCGTGATCCATCGCGACGGCGTCCGCGTCTGCCCTCCCGCCCGGCACGTGCACAGCCCATGTCGGCGTGTAGTGCGCACGCGCAGCCTCCAACAACGCCACCAAAACCACGATCGCCGACACCACCGCACCCCGCGCCATCGCACACACACACACTCAAACACTCACCGCCTAGTACTTGTCAGCATTGCACACACACTTGTAAAAAATGTCTCCCTCCGTGAAGCTAGAAATCAATCACACGCTATCTGATTTGTTGTTGTGCAGTGGTAGCTGCTAACTTGTCAGTTTTAGAGCTATTTCGTCAAGATTATAAAAAACTGTTAGATGACTGATTTATTACTTTGCAACATTTACCACGGAATTTTGGTATCACTTGTTACTTATGAATTCAGGATATTAATAGTTCTGGCTTAGGTACTTCACAATTCTTAACTAACATTATAATCATAATCTAAAACCATAATCAAATATTTAGCGTTGTACTAGTTTACTTAGCTTATGTTTTGACGTCAAAGTAAATATCTTGTATCTTTGTCTATAAGGAGATATTAACATTAAGTAGGTATTAACACGATATGTGATAATGATAATAAATTTCGACACTAGTCATAATAATAAAAAATAAAACTACTTGGATACTTAGTAATTCAGTGAAAACTGGAAAAATACACATTATTTTGTAATACATTTAAAGATATATGTACATAATGAAGATGTATACATAATACATATACATAAAAAATAATGATTCAATTATGATTGGCGTAAAAATGGTCCTCGTTAAAAGTTCGCCGGTCGGCTCTGTTACAAGTCCACAAGTGGGTCAAGTACGCACCAAGGACGACATTAAGCACTCTGCCAACCCTCTATAACACTTCATTATCGCATCACTGACCTTTCATTAATCAAATCCTTGGCCAGACGATGTTTGGTTTTAAAAAATGAAACTCACTTTTGGCGCCAATTTATGTCCTCAAACGAATTTGATGTAATAATACTTGCTTAATACAAAACTAACATTATAAATTACTCTATACGCGCGTATAACGATGGGCACTAAACATCAATGAGTATCCGTGTACATTTAGCATTTGGATATCAAGTTGTTTTCTTATACATATTTTTATGCACATAACAACAGTATCAGTACTAGTGACACTGAAGAAATAAATTAATAACTGCGTTTAACGCTAATTTTGCGATTTCTCGTAGACTGACATGATGTATAAATCGATAACAGAATGAAGTGAATGATAAGATAAAAATATTGAAGGCCATTACGATAAGAAAACAGCCAATAGTATGTAGTAAGTAAACTTCTTATTCATAAAAATTTTAATTACCAAGTACTTTAATGTGACTAGTGACTTTATTGTATTTGAAAATGTATATTAAAATATAATATCACGATCCTTTTTATGGAGTACTAGTTGTTAACCGCGACTTCCCCCGCGTGCTCAAACGAATTAATTTGTACACACATTATATCGTTATTGCGCCCGTAACGCCAACTATAACGGTTATTTGATTAAAACGTGTTTTTATATGAAAATGAAACGTTTTTTGATAATAAACGTGGCCTATGTCACTCTACAGACCTTTAACTATCTCCAAACCAAAAATCACATCGATCCCTTGCTCCGCTACGTTGTGAAAGAAGAACAAAGAAACTAACTTAAACATTTATAATATTAAAGTATGGATTCTGTACATCTACCTTTGTCCGTCAAAATTATTGTACAATATTCTATTAACGAGATATTCAATATATTGCCTACGGAACAGAGGTATATGTATTGTCGGCGGACAGTCGGTTCAATTGTTACGCATTATATTTGGCTTCATTCAACCTTCATAATATTCATGTAATGTGCATTACAGAGCATTGGCTTAAAGATTGCCAAATTGTATCAAATCTTGATAAGCACCAT
>DWGJ01004155.1:0-12108 GCA_018246895.1 Aspitha aspitha aspitha | reverse complement strand
CAACGTCTGGGATTCACTGCGGGTGTACAGGTGTCACACTAAGTTTTGCATCTAAGCAATATGTATTTGTAAATTTGTATGCGCTAAAGAATGTTATGTAAAGTCCACAATTGACTTACAATATTAAGATTGTATAACAAATAAACCTAGGCACATATAAAAGCATAACAATACATTTTTTTAAACAATATCATCAAAATATCGTCATTGTGAAAATTTCAACAAGTAATATTTATGGTTCAAAAGTATTTTTTTTACAATTGAATAATGGTAACTAATATTTCTAATATCAATGTCAGTACATCGTATCGTATAGCATATAGTTCTAAGTATGTGATGTTTCCGTATGTGTTGTGGTGTCATTGTATGTCTGTCGCATGTAAAATCAATTGCGGGAATGGTTGTTCGCTTGTCCGTTCAGCCCACGTACGTCGACTGTTTTGTACCGTTGCTTTATAGATTCATTTATGATGTTATCTTGTTCGAGTCCAGTTTCATTTGTAAATCGGTTTCACGGTTCTTTATTATTGGTAATACCACAAAGTGTGCAGCTAATCCATCCGAATGCTAACTGATTTTCCATTTGTACGGGAATCTTTCTGAATGTAAGTATACGATACGAAAATGTTGGCTTGAGTGTACATACGTTGAGATGAAGGCACAATGACCTTTTACATAATACTGAAAACGTTCTTTTATTAAAGCTTTTTGTTAATTTATTTGTACGACTAGTTAATTCTCAATTAAAAAAATATATAATGACGTATGACATCTTAACATCCGTTAAAACTATAAAACTTGCTTCGTTCTAGAAAATACTATTCCAATTAGTTTTTCGTTGAATAGCGGTTATTGTTGCGTATGTGATAAATTGAATCCACAATCAATAACGAAATGTCTAAAAAACAACAGGTTGCACTCCGAGAGTGCCGACAGAAGTGAAAACTTGAATATTAACGTTGTGCATTTTTTATATTTTGTAATGGTTAGGAAATAATTTTGCACCAAGTGCTTAAATCTCATATTAATATTGTGCATTTTTGAAATTTTGTGATTATTAGGAAATAATTTTGCACGAATTGCTTAAATCTTTATTATATGTAAAAATCCCGTCTCACGATGTTCGTTTGCACTAATCTCTGAAACCACAGAACCAATTTCAATGTACATATCTATATTTGATGCAACTTAAAAGGTAGGATAGTTTTTATAAATATTATATTATATTATAAATCATATATATATGTATATTGTTTACGCAATATTAATTTCTGAACGCACGCATAAATATTTGACAAGCGTTAAAGCACTAATCGTTTGTATTAAATATAGAAATGATGTTGAAGTACATAAATTCACCTTATATCCGAATACGTTACAGATTGCGCAACGCGGAATATTAGTAACGGACATTACTTAGTACGTATCGGCGTATTAAAGTTTCGTGATGCGTCTCAGTGCACGGTCGAATCGGATCACGCGATCAGATGCCGCTAACCGCGCTGTCTAACTGTTGCATGCTAATAATGTCGGCTATTTATGATCTTGATAAGGGTATTTCTTTTGTCGATTTTATCAAATAGGACTTTAGACGGCTATTGCACATAAAAACGCGAGACGAAAATCCTTGTTCTTGTTCTTATACCTCGCGTAGCAGTTTTACATGTTAATTGTTTTATCCCTTTTGCTATAAATCAATTATGTCTAAGAAAAAACGAGACATGAAATACAATGGCTAATTTTGAGCTTTTGGGAGAAAAGATAAATTCTTCGAAGTCAAATTCGGTTTCAGCAGATGCTCAGAGGCTCTTTTTAGGTTGAATGTTTAGTTTTTATTCCATCACAACTAACATAGGGAAGTAGATATATTCAACAATTTTGCTTAAGAATGTACAACATATGAACATAACACAATCGTGGTAAGTTGCGTAAACAACGGTATAATCACGTGCGGGCGTTAGTTATTTAAACTGTTGAAGCTCTAACGAGAGAATACAATGTTTTATTGAATAATTGAAAAATTTTGAATTACCTATATGCGTAAACACGTATTTGGAAATTGACAACGATTCGCAGCCCATGTTTAATAAGCGGTACACGCAGGTTTTTTAATTAACATTTATCTCATTACAAGTACTCTAAGCTGTTGTTATACAGTTTTCATGCATATAAATTTAGTTTCGAAAATGTATGCCTAAGTAAGACTAATAATGTACAATTCTACGTATCTGTTTAAACGGATTTCACTAAAAAGCTATCTAATGAAGTTCAATGTAACTTTATTACGATGAATCTTACGTTTCCATCATTCTTGTAACTCCAGGCAGGTTATACATAATAGGCTAAATTATACATAAGTATTTATAACTGAGTTTACATTTGATCGGCGCGAAGCGAGCGGGTACGGCTAGTAAATTTATGTATAAATTGGCGACAATTTCAGGCAGCATAAAACATCGTTACACAATTTCCAGTACATTCAAGGTGATGTGTGCCTTGCATCTTGATTAGCGCCGTGTCAACGAAATATGTATGTGCCTTGTGTGACTCCAGTGACGCATAAAGCCATCGCCTCTTGTTTTTTATGGCACAATAGATATCAATTGAAACGACTCTACATTTGGACGCCTACGCTGATTAGACGTTTCAATGTACTATTTGTTTGAGTAATAATTTAACGTATTTTCAACACGAATCGTTGCCGGTTCGTGCAGAATAGACTTCTACATATACATTTGCATTACTTTCATGATTATATGTATAATATGTATGTACATATTCATGAAGTTGTTTATTAATATATATAGAATGAATCGCTATTATGATAAACCCGCATTAATATATCATTGATCAAAGCTATCGATCTTATATGGTATGAGAGTGAAGAATTCAAAGGCGTATAATAAATCCTTTATTTAAGCAGCTGCAAAGCTTGCAGCCGAGAACATCATTTTAGAGATTGACATTAATTGTATATCTCAGGTACTGGTTTGTAAGCCATATATGTACATATAAATCATAGATACATTATGTGTATGTGCAAATTTACTACATTTCCAACGTGTTGAAAATCGGAAAGATTTTAAAATATCCTTAAATAATTATGATATTTAATTTACTATATAACTTTTATTCATCATGTATCCACCGCTATACAAAAAACATTTAAAACAAATTATAAATATTGATAATTTAACTGTTTTGGTTAGATAAAAACAAAAAAAACGTAAACATGGCTTAAGTTTTGGCGTCAAAGTGAAGGTGTCGGGTCGTTGTTTTTTTAGTAGCACGTTTGTGCTTGCAACTAGGTTGCAACATGGCCGTGTGCTCTGTAAACCTTGTAGTACTGGCATTTAATTGAATGGTCAGTTTACATGAAATGTAATATTTCTCTCAAGAACAAGAGAATGATAAAATCTCTCATTGACTTAATTGTATGAAAATAGAATGTAGGATTTCTTTAAACTAAGGTACACACACTAAAACATGTAATGCTTGAAATTACTCTTTCGTACAGTTTGTCCATTTCTTTCAATTTTAAAATCAATACGTTTCTAAAATTGGCTTAGAATTTTCTAGGAACAGCCGTCAATTAAAAATACGATGGGTCCACATCTATCGTATAACTAGAAAAATGTGTAGGTACCTGTCTTAACGACTTATCAGACAGAGAAAGTATAAGCAACCGGCTAATGTTTCTTATTGATAAATCAATAAATCATAAATATGTATATTTACTTTAATGTGAACATTCTATTTTTCCTTGAATTATTCGTTCGTTATCATATTTAATCTATCATTGACACTTTCACTTATAGATGCGACATCTTAAAAGGTAGATGCTATAATAAATTTAAAATATATTTAATTATGTTATAGGAAAAAAGCATACTCAGCGCTGTAACTTAAAATAAGCCGATACCGGACTACCATATTGGTAGTCGGGTATCGTAGTTCTCTCTAGAACTGTGGTGATACAAACGTTCAAAATGCTAAGCCTTTCTCGGTAATACCAGGCAGGAAGCGGGACAGGTTGAGGATAAACATATTTGGCTTACCGTTCGAATATCCAACTCAGGATTACATATCTTGAAGATATAGTTATTATTTATTACCTATAGACCATTTGACATGAAATAAATGTAGTCCATAAACATTCTTTTAATGTTAATTACCTAACTGAAAATCGACTTAAGAGCTTAAGACAGAGATTATTCAGATGCCTTGCTAATTCGAAGTAAAGAACAAATTAAACTTGGTAGCTTTGTGTGACGGTCTGTCTATTACGTAGGTATATTTATTTATATATTTATTTATCTGTGTCATTCGGTATCTAACGACATAAAAATAACGAAATAAGAATATTCATGTAGATATACTGTCAATATACGCGACATCGTATACACGAAAAAATTCATATGTAAATTACGATGTAAACTTATATTTAAATACTATGCTTTGACGTGTTTGTATGTAAATAAAAGTGATTTCGAAACGTTTTTCGAATTAATATATGCAAGCGTCAATACGAGTCGTTCCGACATTCTTGCGAAATTCAATCTATAATTAATAAGTCGTTGGTCTCTTATCTGAAAGGAATTTTATCCGCACAGAACGAGTATACAACGTTAAATAATACATACATGATATTATGTGTATTGCAAGCCAGTCGACGTAATCGGTTGAATAGTTCGGACGCTTGCTGGGCAAATTTTGTATTTAAAGTAACCCCTTGTATTTTCAGAAGTAAATGAAATTAAATATTTCGATTAATACATATAATAAATTGTTAGAATGATCTTTAAATATGTATTTATCTTGATTGAAAGCCGTAGCAGCTATTGCTTTTCTCACTTAATTGTTGTCGTAATTTCTCTACGTAAAGGTAAATAAGTAATTATAACGAAAACATTTGATATCTTGGAAAAATAAGCGGAACCTTACATTTGACATTCGAAATTTAGTAACATCATATAACCAAAACAACTAATTTAAGTACTAAATTCCAATAGTACAGTGACGAGCTCGATCAATTAGTCACGTAAGAATGAAAAGTCGCTCAGACCACGAACATGATTCAGAAGTCCTGTATGGAATACAAATACATAGTTAGGTATATTGTCATTTAAAGGAGTCAATAACAGTAGTCATAATCGTATGTAACAACGGGAAGCCTGGGGTTTACTGTAGAACAAATTAGTGCCTTTCCACGGTCCAGTTTCGCCAGAAGCTTGTATTGTTAGTTTAATTTAATAAATATATAAAAAATTTATGTAATAAATCGTTCATATGCCTTTGCGTGAGTTTGAAAGTACATACATTTATCTAAATTACCTATTTATAGTTTAAAAGTTTTTTTCTAATTTTTTACAGAACAAACAAAAACAAATGTTTTAAAATCAAACATTGGTAAATATCTACTTCCTTTAGGTGAATCAACCTCGAAGGCTTCTAATATTCTCAGTTTCGTTTAAGAAATAATGATATCCATTGTTGTTCTACGAATTCGTTCTTCATTCGCGTTAATGTTTACGAAAACATTATTAACCAATAAATAATGAGTTTGCTTAAGGATAGTGATCTATATGAACTAAAAACCACAGATACAAAACCGATGAGATTGAAGAACACTATATATTGTTAATATTATGCCGGTTCAATAGCGAGATAAAAGCGATTTCTAAAATGTATGCTTAGTAATATCAAGGTAAAATGAATCCATGTACTTGAAGGGTAATGAGAGCGAAGCATCCGCTTAATTCTATCCGCATAGAAAGTTGGCTTATTCTGTAATTGACAAAGCGATTTTCCATCGCCCTCCGGTAACGACCCTTGACGACTCTACCAAAGAAAGTGTGAAGACGAATTCGCGACGGAAATGGTACGTTTCGGTAATATCTAACACAATTAGTTGGTATTTGTAGACAATGAGCAACCTTCTGCCGTCGATTGTGCAGACGTACGGTTGGCTATCGTGCGCTTCAGGTAGACATTTCATTGACCAGGGCAAAGCGGTTTTCTTCTCCATTTCGCGTCTGTATTTCTTGAAAACTGTAACCAGGGACTTTTCAAATTTAGAGTTATTAAGGAATATTAATATTGTATGGTACCTCACTAATTATATTACATTAACGTTATAACGTTCGTTATTTCTGTAATAAATCTTCGCTATGTTTTGCTATCATTATCACTTATGGTTCGTTGGTGGTGGTGGCAGTGGTGCCAGGATTCAAACACCAGACCCCGGAGTTTGAGGTTAAAATGGAAACCACTAGGCAATCAGTGGTTATATCAATCAAAACGACAAGCATTAACATAATAAATACAAGTTCTTATCGTGTCAAACGGATGTTAACAATAATTTGCATATTGGGTTTAATTAGATAACATACAAGTTGATAGTATTGTTCTAAAGTTAGTTTATGTAAGAGAATGCATTGTTTAGTTCGCGATGCTAAAAATAATTAGTATTATCTAGACGTTAGTTATACAATTATTAGTTATAGTATGTAAGCCGTATTAGCATCAGATATTTATTAAAATGTCTATGCTGTGAAATCATTATTTTCTATGCAGTCATCAATACATCGGTATATTTCGATAAAAAAGTCGAATATTCTTGTAATTTACTGTATTACTCAGTGACTGTGGTATGTTTACTTAATATTAGATAATATTTGTTTGGGAGTTTTTTTGACTTGTCGTGGTTGTCCATGAATATGATAAATATTAGTAATTTGTTTCAGTGAAGACTATTATAAAACTAATTCCAGCGTCTTAACACACGTTCAAAAGACTTAAACATTTATAACCAGGAAACGGATACGCTACTAATTAGAGAAAATATTCTACGACCTGCAAAATTAAAAAATAAGGATTCATAACAAAATTAATTAATAAGAGGAACACCAGCTCCAGTACCTACCTTCGTATAGTGGACGAGCTTGTGTGATGGCTTTGATAAAGGTAGAAGACCCTAAAGAAGTTTGTCAAGACAATAGTCGTTCGAAATCTTGTGTAACTGCCTACCCCTACCCAAAATGTTATAATAGTGTAGCACAGCATAGATAATAAGAACGATTTCGTTTTACAATGCTGTTTCAAAATAACAGTATGGAAGTAAATAGGATTTTTTTATTATTACTAAACAGATGTAACGGAATGTGGAGCAGCCGTTTGTCAACATCCAATATTTTCACGAATACGGGCGAACGGAATATGAACGCGTTCATTGCGTTTTTGTGATAAAATTTAATAACAACCGAGGAAAGTGTGTCAGTCGGCGAACTGTACGACCTGGCGTTAGACGGCTGCCGCGGCGCCCGCAGTTTCAATTTCAAATCTGGTGACAAGAAGTGAAAGACGATACATTAATAAAGAAAGTGGTC
Organism: Aspitha aspitha aspitha; assembly: GCA_018246895.1. NCBI lineage: Eukaryota > Metazoa > Arthropoda > Insecta > Lepidoptera > Hesperiidae > Aspitha > Aspitha aspitha. Next base: position 4,720 of record DWGJ01004155.1, on the reverse strand, counting down.
TCACTTGACCCTAACTTTGCATATGACACATATCGACTATTAATTTATTGCCAAGTGATTTGACCTATTTACACCTCGCAATCAACCAATTTGCATTTGGTTTCCCAATTTCTACTTTACTCTAAAAATTCCTTTGTATGTTCACTCAACGCATTGACGTAGGTAAAATACATTTGTGTTTAATATCTCTAGTATTATTCTGTAACTAAATAGCTAAATCTATATATTGAACTAGCTGTGCCTGCGGCTCCGCCCGCGTATAAATCAATGTGTCATAAAGTTTTCCCCGCGTTAATACCTACCACGCCGAAAACCTATGATAATAATGACAAACTTCTATAGAAACTTTCATCCCATATTTCAGTCCCTTCATCTCCCTTTTTCGCGATAAATAGTAGCCTATGTCCGTTCCCAAGGTCAAATATGTACATAGCTGTACTCAATTTTATTAAAATCTGTTCAGTGGTTTGGGTGTGAAAGTCAAGCAGACAGACAGACAGATAGTTACAATCGCATTTATAAGATCAGTAGGGATTGACGATTAAGCTTACTAATAGCATGGACTAATTTTCTAGTACACTTTATATGTAACAGAATAACTTATTCGTATTAAGTACATGACCTACAGCTTGAGGTACTCAGTCACATTCCTGTGTAAATGACAGATTTCTCCACTATTAAAAGTATGCTGCATCTTGACGCCAATAAGAGGGTGTTACCAAAAAAACCTTGCGTTTTTGGTTCTTTATTAGGTTTTGGGTGATGCACAAAACACAAACAGGCATAAATCCAGAAGAAACACTCAAATTGTCGACAAAATGTCGACCTTCCTTATATATTTAAGGCACAGTAATTTTATATTTAAAATAAATAATGTAGTTACAGTTAGCAAGTACCTATTTTATTTTTACAATAAATTTTATTGATCCCTCATAAAATATGTGATAAAAAAGTTTCAATATCTCTATAGCAAAATAAGCGCATATATTACGTAACATTGAAAACATTTGTTTGCTCAATTTGTAAGCTAATGACTGAGTATGATCTGTAGGTATTTGGCGGCGGATATGAAAATCGGCCGTTCACCCGCTTTTCACTCATTACCCCATTTTCTTTTTGCAACAGACTGTTGTGCAATGTTTCGGAGTATTGATTTTAATTTTGTTTTTTAATGTATTAAGTCCACGGAGGGGGCACAAATACTTATTAGACATCTCATTGCCTTGGATTAATTTTTTTTATCGGAAAGGATTCGCAGTATGTTAATAATATGAATATTAGTTGTTAAAAATCGGACAATTTAATATTCATTTCGAAACTTCTAGGAACATTTTCTGTTACGTTATATAGATCTTACGCCATTTCATTAATACGGTTTCTTTATAATTTAGCCACACATTGAGTTCCTTTAACTAAAGAACTACTTTTTTATGAATTGAAGGGTATATGTAAATGTAACGAAATTTAGTTAAGTAGATTTAGATACAGTTCTTAAAACAGTTAAATTGTTTTCTTAAGATATGTTCATAATATATAAGTTTATCTTAAGGTATAAACATAAAGTCAACCAATTAAAATAGTTCTTCTACCTGGAAAGTAAAACCTTTTAGTTGTACTGAACCTACGGATATACATTTAGAGGCCAACTGCTTTCAAATAGATCTTTTGTAATGGAAACAATTGCGTTATTTAGAAGTCTTAACTACACAGCCTAAATGAAAACCGATAATTGAAGTAAATTTCATATTTTTCATGCTTTAGGACTTAATAGTAAGATTTAAAGTAATTAGTTTTGAAAATCTTTATATGAAAATAAATAAATAAAACGTGACTGTTATTTTAACATTACTCATTATAGTCTAAGGTAGTAGGGCATCAGCGCCATCTTCGGGCATTATATCAAACTATTTTGTTTGTGGTACACAGCATTAGTTCGGGCTTATGTTACAAGGTGGCGCCTCACGACTATAATAGTACTTGAGATTTCTGATAGAGGGCAGCACTATATTTATAATACTATGAATTTCCGTTGAATCTTCAAGGAATTTCATACTGTCCTATTCACTTTTAAAATACTAATTAAACTAAAAATAAAAATATGAAATAAAATACCCAAAACTTTTTTTCTACATACATTTTCACAAAAAGTATTAATTTTACGTGCAAATTAATGTAATTATATATAAAAGTATAGGTTGAGGAGATTATTGTTAAAAGAAAAGTTCACAAAAAATAATTAAATACTTGTTGTTAAGTAGCATTTTCCTCGGAACACTTAAACAAGACCCGCTAGGGGCAGCATTAGTGGGTGGTACACATGTTATGTGTTTATTCAATTTTATCTTCTCTTTATCTACAAACGAGAAATTCTAGTATTCTCCAATTTATTGTTATCCACTAACACCAAAGAAGTGTAGAAACATTGCTGAGATACACAACACAAAGGCAAACAAAGAAAAAAAACGAAAAATTTTATGAAAATACAGGCAGAAGGCTTTTTACTGGTATTTGATTTTTCAATAAACACCGCACATTTAACTGGACACATAATCTTAATTATTTATAGTTATACAAGCTGTCTATGACCATTATCTACTTGCAGAATATCCCGTCGTGGAAACTTTTTATGGAGGTTATCTAGCAGGCAAATTGACGACATCTTCCTTAAGCTAATGGATCGAGCAAGGCTATTAGCGTTTAAATTAGATATCTTGCTTATGGATCGATACAGGGGCTCAGAGTTATTAGCGAGGCCAGTATATTAGTTCCTGCTCAATGGAATTAGAGGTTTCATTTAAAAGTTTTTTATTAGAAGACAAATAAATCGTATCAAATCTCTATGTAGATACCTAATTTAAATTACTTTTGGATTGGTTAATTTACCCAAGGCCATTACTGTTAATTTAACGATAGCATTTTATTACTTGAATCATTACTTCAGTTCTAAAGTAGAAGGCACGTGAAAGTACCTAACAAGGATCGCTCCCGTAAAATTGATTGCTACTCGTATATATAAAAACAAAAATAAAGCATGTGTTATATGCTCCGTTATTATGTGTATATATTGTTCTAATGTTACAAGGTTTTTAGTTACGCTTTATTGTCAAGGACTCGTTTTTTTTATTCATTTTAATATGATTGTATTAAATTACTAGTGTAAATTCCATTTCAGTCAGTTCAATATGAATTTTGCGAAAACATCGCATGTATGATATCTAAAAGATCGTTTTACACGCAAGACAAAGCACGACCAACAACCGGAAAGGACATAGGGAGGAGAATCAAATTTGATTACGGTGAAACGCGGCGTAAAATAAAATAACGATGTTCATCTTCGCATTCTGTAATATCAAAACGTGTTGGCCGTGTAAAACTGACTGCTTTTTGTTCACTGGATCTCGTTTTAATTTTTTTTCTCGTTGAAGATGTATCAAGCGCATTATCCTGTAGGAGGCTTCGTTTTGGGCGCGGCAGATGAACGAGAGGGGGGCGCGTGCGCATATCTCTGAGGTGACGTCACCAGGGCCGTCGGTAAAAACTCCATGAACTCAGGCAGTCAAGGCCTTTAAAACTCCTGCATTTACATCTTGTAGCAATTATACTTTTATATAGGTACACGTATCGGCTCGTCTTCAACTACTTTTCGATCCCGCCTTACTATATTTATATGTGGGTGTATTCTTCTTGGAAAAGAATGCAAATGCAAATTATGCTTTGGGGAAAAATAAGTCCCGTTATAGGTAGATAATAAGAAAATATTAGGTACATATAAAAAAAATGTGAATCGTCATTATTTTTATTTATATTATTGTTATTTTGCTTAAAGGTTATATCCATTAACCACTTGACAAAATTATTCGACTAACATGTGTGAACGTATTCGAATGTTTTCTTTCTAAAACCACTTCTCAATAAATCACTCAATTTTATTCCAATGAATTTACGGCGTGTGTTTTATACATGTGACTCAGAGTTTGAATGTCAGTTGTGGTCCATTCCTAGAAATATTTACAAATAACTTCGGCGTCTACGCTTGGTTTTTTGCTTCGCTTTAGATGTTCAAACTGATTATTTTCTAAGTTGTTAATGTGCCGTAGCAGTCCGTCGTTGGGTAGATATTTTGTCTGTGTTGTTTTGTAAGTCGTACATTTTGTAAAACACTCGAAAGTTGAGCACGAAACAAAATGCAAACATAATTGTGAGAAAATATATTCTGAACCTAATTCTATACCTAATTGTATGTATGTAGTGTTAAATACGAGTAGGTCCTGAACCAATGTATTCACTATTCGTCTTGCAAATTCTTAACCATTGATTTGTTATTTAAGTTTACTTAGTTATAGGGTCTACTTAATAAGACAATTTACTATTGGTAAAGGTATTCTAATATAAATGACAGTAAATCTGTAAGTAATGTACAAAAGTATTTATATTTTTTCTTTCACCTGATTTCTTCTTTGCAGGTCACTGTTTGGGGAAACAATACAGTTGCAGAAGTCGTGTGTGAGCCTCTGCAAGAAGCTGGGGCGGTGGTGGTCGGTCTCCCTTCGGGACCGCTCTCTGCGCCGCAAATGCTTCCACTCACTGAGCCTCTGCCACCACCATTGGCGTTAACTGCTCCGCCAACCGCTTTACTGTTCCTCGGGGGGTCGAAAGCCCCCGTGGAACCCAGAGCTCCAGCCATAGCATTGGAAGGTGAAGTGCTCGTCGTCGAGTATGA
>DWGJ01004154.1:0-12109 GCA_018246895.1 Aspitha aspitha aspitha | reverse complement strand
GATATTTGGCACTCGCTGCTTTCTGCCTACCCCGCAAGGGACCTGGCGTGACGATATGTATGTATGTATGTATGTAATTTTAATTATACTTCAAATAACTCCACTAGTCCGCCTGGAGCATGGCCCAGCATGTCCCAGGAGTTATAAAGTCGATGTAAACAACAAGTACTGAACAGGAAATTCTCATGAATCTATAGGAATCTATATGAATATATCTATTTCTCATGAACCTACTAATATTATAAAGCTGAAGAGTTTGATTGAACGCGCTAATCCCGGTCACTACTGGTTCGAATTGAAAAAATATATATGTTGAATAGTCCATTTATTGAGGAAGGCTATAAGCTATGTACTCGTACCATCGCGCTATAACCAATAGGAGTGGAGTAGCAATGACAAATGTTGCAAAAACGGGAAAATATTGATTTTGGTATTGGTATAGCTAGTTAATGTATATTGTAAAAGGCGTTTTGAGTGAACTTCATCTTTTGATTTTTTTACGTCTGCCTCCCAACTCTCAGTTAAATATACCTAAGTCGTATAAAATTAATGAGTTTCTCCCTCTCATTATGAGATACAAAAAGGCACACGTCCTTTAGAAGTGAAATGCATAATTTTTAAATGGTATAATTAAAAATGTTCCATCACCCTGCATGCAGAAAGGACAATCATAATGTGACGCGACAATTTATATTGCAATTTATATCAACATTTGATTCGAATAATGAACACATTTTTAGGTGCATAGTGCGTTTTACTTTAGCATTATTGGTGGTATTTTTAGAGAAAACTATGATTGAATGAAACGCAAGTCATGATTCATTACTAAATATATATTTATTTACAAAGCAATCTTTATTTTTGCTACGGGCTTTTACCGTATTATACAATTTGTAAATTATATACAAGCGTTCGTTCTTTATGGGCGTGTCAAGATACCAGGCGTGTGCTTTACGTATTTTGTATTCAACATGATTCTACTATATTTGTATCCGTAATAGGAGACTGATTTTCAAACCACCTCTTTCTCTGTTTAATACAAAATAAAGAGTGGTGAATAAAACATATATACGGAAAATCTTAGACATCGAAACAAAAGAGCCTTTCATATTTCTGTTACCAAATCGTAGGTAACGCAGCGAGGTAAATACATATAAGCAGCTGAATTTGACAGTCCATTGACGGTATATTTGTCGGGATACATTCCAGGTAATTGACCGGATATTAACTGTAAATATACCCACATTTTAATGTCCGTCCCAAGGTATCTATTGATTGACGCAGCTTTCGGCTTATTTGCCGGCCAGGGCGCCTTGTTTTAGTCACGGATTCATTTCAAACGGCCCGATTTGTAGGTAGAAAATGTATGTATTTTATTTATTCGTGTGCGCTCAGGGTGGACGGTTTGAAGTCCCACTCCACTATTGGATAATTTCGGGTTTGTGTGTATTTATTTTAGCGAAAACTATATCAAGCAGCCTAGCTATGTTATATGTATATGTATACATTTAGATATGATCATTCACTACTTTGTTTTTTTGAATTATATGATCGTATTATAATAGCCTAATTATTATTAATATTACCATTTCAGTATTACACACGCTGTTTGGCTGGAATTCCTATTCGAAATTGGCATTGCGATATAATTTACGTTTTTATGATTAAGCATTTGAAACATCGAGAGAAGTTTTCATGATGCACGGATACGATTCTACTACCATGGAGTCATACTTTTACAACACCCAGACACAGATCAAACAAATGTGCTCATCACACAAATGTTTTGCATGGGACTCGAACGCAGAACCTCCGGTTTAGCGGTCAGCTTCACTACAACTAGACTAAGAGGCGAGGCAAATTCTTTATCTTTCAACGTTTTTCAAAGACAAACAGAAATACATTTATTTACACAAATATTTTACAGAATTGTTCGTTCAATCCATATTTGTCTTTTACGGCGTACAAAATTAAAAACAGAATTTACAGATTTACAATATTTAATACTTTATTATTGCTTAATTATTTATTATTACTTAATTTTTACACTGAAATTGACTTAGGTATTTACAATTGACACAAAGCCGTTTTTTATATGTACTAATCGCTGTCACTGAGGCCGCGCCCGCACGCAGGAAGCGCGATGCACGTGCTACGGCCAGCAATGCACGCAATTTTCCATACTGTATGTACAACGTTTTTAAGGTTCCGCAACGCGCTCAAAAACGCAACACAACGAACTAGCTAACTATACATTTATATGGACTTTGTGTTGTCAATGTATTGGAGAATTTTCTTCGTTCATCTATAATTAAAGATCGCTAAGCTTGAGGTTCGATTCCCGCTTAGGACAAACATGTTTTTTTTTAAATAGGCTAGCATTTTCCAGTTGTCTAGTTGTCTCGTTGTTTGACAATATAAACAATCATTACCTTTTAAGGAATGCACCCAGTCTCTTGGTTACTCTACCATGAGACAGCGAATTGGATTCTTTGTTTAATATTTAGTTTAGTTATATGTATTAAATTTATTATTTTGATATTATTATTAAATAACAGGATATGTTTAAATATACTTCATAATAAATGTATATTTGGTATAATGTTATAGTATTCCCTCTGTTTCCATATTGCATACTTAATTTATTGGTTATCGCGGCAAATTTAAAAAAGTTCAGTGAACGTTACGGAACCCGTTGTTCGTACAGCGTTTTTGGTTTCGGTTTTCCTCTATAAGTCATGTAGGCTTATTTCGTATACGCATCTGCGTGCACACTCTTTGCCCGACAGTCACCGGATTAAAAGCACACATAGATACCTCCACACAACGGAATGTTGTTGTATGTTGTTGCGTGGCGTTTAATTTCTGGTGTGCAGTGATGGGTGATGGTTTAGTGTTGGTTCGTGTTGAGAAGAATCTCAACACGTACGTAACAAAGATTCAACATTAGCGTTAGAATCGACGCGTATTAAATTAAATTAATTATTTAGCAAAGCATTTGGTGTTGTTATTCAAATCAACCCCCAAACCTACAACCGACGACCAAGTTAATAAAAAAAATTGCCTTTTAATAAGGTATAGATATAGACAATACGATAATACGATATGATTTGTTTGATATTGTGCCCTACTTGACATTTTTATTTTCTGGTAGGTATATCATACAATTTTTGTCCGAAATTAGATCAAAAATAATGTTGAAATACTTCATACTTTCCATATCGTATACCTAACATATTCTTAACATAACTTTAACATAAGCCACAACACATCGTAGTCCTGGGAAATCTAAAATAGGTACCTATCTATATAGATAGATTATCTACTTGTTCTATTTAGGCGTTCTCATCTCTGAAAACAATATCGATTTTTGAGTAGTTTATAAATTCAATGGTTACATCAAGCGAACTGTAGCGGAAGTCAAGGAACATACTTTTTGTATCAACATTGTTTTTTAATAATACACTCGTACCTATATGGGTTAGATAATGGATGACTATAACTCCGCGTGTATGGTGGTCAATAGTTATTAATATTTTTATTCAGGATCTCGGAGCTCGACTTTAAGCCGCGACCGTTAATAATTTCGAAAGCGCCAAAAATCCTGCAGACAGGTAGCTGTCCGATATAAATACGCAAAAAACAAAGGGCCATTAGTATCGGAAGTGTGAGCCTCATCAAGATAAATAGAAATGTCACGATGATGGATTACAGCCCCAGGCGCACAAGCACCACCATAATTTAGCCGTATAACCTTCCCCATACACCGTTGGCGTTTAAAAATACGGTTGATATTCGAGTGTGTTTTCGATTAAAATTTGCAACAAAACGCCCGGTTCCTGCAAGGCTGGCTGTCGTTATCTGCAGTAAGTAAATAAGTATGTATCCACGGGAGCTTCGTGTTTTTTTAGAAAAATAAAGGGTGGTTATATTTAGAGAGGGTAATTGCGTATACCGTTATTATAGGTTCATATATGGCTTTTAATAAGGGGCAATGGGTGTTTATTTGCGTTTTTCTAAAAAGAACGGGACAGACGCAGAGTACTCTCGGCGACATTATGCGTTTCATGTTTTAATAATGGAACTAGTTTTCAGTTTATTTTTGCTGTCTTGAATAAAACAGCTTGATTAATTTTTTCCATTTCTGAAATAGATGTATAATAATACGCGAACAGAGACGAATATCTTAATTTTTTTTGGTATATGCATATTATAAGACGATGCCTATGCCATATAAACCACCACATTATTTTATTAAACTTCGAATACTAGAGGTAATCACCTATTTTCTGCTTAACGCTTTCCAAGTATTTTAATTACAATAAAGAGAGCGGAAAACGCGTATTAGATAATTGAGTTTTCAATTGCAAGTCTCTATTACAATAGTAATCTACAGAGAACTAAAACATTGGCGGAATAAAAAAGTAATGACTGCGCAAAAACAAAATGGAAGGCTGGCTTAGGTATAACCGGGCGAGATTCAAAATACGCATGTGCGTCAGCCCTACTCGGGGAGATAGGGGCCGAGCGGCACTTGGGGCAGAGGGGGGAATATATTTTCGTAGGTACGCTATTTCGTCCATCTTTCTTGAGCATTTCCCTTTGATATACGAATAATTTGATGCGGTTTTATGCCTCCATACGTATATCTAGTCGGCTCGGGGGCTTTTGTGTTTGAAGAATTAATTAGGGGGCGTTTTAATTTTCACCCCGCTTACGTCGGCTTGTATTAGGCGTTCGTTATAAAAACAACATTTCCTTTTTTGTTTAGGGTCAGCTTTGAAAACAAACGAATTCTTAATGAGTTGCGTTGTGCTCTGAATAAAAAGCAGCAAGGTGGAAATGCTTTTCCTCCTTCAACGGACTGATTTGAATATCTCATTTTGGAGGCGCCGCGGGCAAAATGAGATATTCAAATTAAGCAAACTCCGTTTTATTATTATTAAACAAAATTATGTAAATGAAATATACACAGAGAGTACAAAACTTAGTGTGACCAAATTTTTAGTGTTTTAATAACTTTTTTCTGGTACGCTATGTTAGTCGGTACCTACGGATAATTTTGTATTGTATATGCCACAACAGGGGTAAGGAGATAATGAATATTTAAATCTGTGTCTATAATTAAAACTGTTGAAATATGGTTTTTATTGGAATGCTATGAAAATTAAATTTTCCTCAGTGAATATACGATAATAATACAGCCTGGGCGTGCTAAAGCCCAATTATTCACTTTGACGTTGCTCGCAGATAATCATCTGTCATACGTCAGCGGGGGGCGTCCAGTCGGCTTCGATCTCCCAACCTGCGTTCGAAATTCCTTTTTTAATACGAAACCCATTGCACTCGCGAACGCTGATAGCTCCAAGTAAACTGGACACAGCTGAAGTAAGGACAACGGCGTGTTTTGAGTTGGGTATTGTTCGTGCGTTACATAAGATTGTTTGAGTGACGTCATTGATCCGGTAGATAAAAATTCGCGTAGGCGGCTGTCACAATTATCTCGCATTTATACTTTAAGCTCTGCCTTAAGTGCTTGTCACGGATAAAATAGGGCTGGATAAATTGATGTGGGTTGGGCTTCGGATTTCTCATCCATTTCATCCGCTAATTGCGTAACCAGTATATAACTTTATACTTATTACGAACATAATATTTTAGCCGATAGAACATAATATCTTGACACGGGTACCATGTCAGATGAAAGGAAGTAAAGTTACAAATTAGTAAGTAGCAACTGTGAGTTATGGACAACGTAGTTAACATTATTACTAAAGGAGGTTAACGGTTAATCCCATATAAAACAGTTACCGCAACGCTACTTTCTATTTAATTAGAAGCGAGTGCCTTGAGCAAGCACCGCGCCTCGAACAAATAACGCTAATGGACTACTTGTCGATGGAACTTTGAGCTCGAGTCAATAAGCACTGTAACTGATATGATTGTGTATGCCCCCAGCGGTAAGGCGGAAGACGAAGTTATACATCGTTTAGATATTGAAGTAGAACGCAGAGTAACAAAAGTGAACAGTACTCAGTACTTTATGAGACCCGTGTACAGCAGTAGAATATAAGTGATGTAAGGGTTGGAAATCAGAGTAACTCTCAAAGATGAATTATGACACGATTACAAACTATCAGCCCCATTATTTTTTAGTTATTACGATTTTGTTTATTATTTACAAATAACTTTCATAATTTATAAGTTTTCAAATGTCGTGACTACACTGTACCAATACAAGTTGAGAATAATCTATACCTACTCTTAATTATATCTGTATTTTATTTATGAGAATACCTAGGTATGTTTGTTATAATTAAGTATAGGTATTTATATTTTAGTAACGAAATATTTAATACTTATCTGAACATTTTCATTATTTTTTGATGAGTAGGTATTGGTTTTAAAAGATATATTTTATGATGAATTTATCCTAATAGCTGAATTTAACGTTATCTGGTCATTTTGATAGTCCCATTAGACTGCTTTTTCACATACGCGTAAACGTTCCAGTTATTGCGTGTTTCATTCCGGCGGGAGCTAGCGGAATTAAGTTCGCAACATTTTACGTTGTTCGTTAGCCTTTAAAAAGAATTACATCGCCTTTGTCAAGCGTACACACACGAATACCTACATGTATTACTTCTGTTATGTAATCCGGAAAGAGGGAATAAAATTTTAGCGCGTGACCAGCAAAAAACAACGGAGACCTCGCAAACAACCCTTATGCCGGGAAAAAGGGAATATTTCTTTTTGATTACAACAATACAAACTGGGACTTTCGGGACGACATAAGTGACGGACGACGGGAATAGAGGATGCGATACTTTCGACAATTATAATATAGTGTTAATATCGTCATTACATAATTTAAATAGCACTATCAATTTTATGTAACTGTCTTGTATTTATCTATATACTTATAATAAATCTGTACAGAGGTCAATTCTGTACATGAAATATATTTTCAAAATAACTATCAGGGGGTGATTAGGGATCGATACTAATGGCAAAAATGCAATCAGCAAAATTTTTGTCTGTCTTATAACCGTTATAGAAACAAAAAACTACTCGACGGATTTTAACGAGACTTGGTACAATTATTTTACACTCTCCTGAGCTGGTTGTAGTATACTTTTCATCACGCTACAATCAATAGGAGCAGAGCAGTGAAGGGAAAAGGGAAAAAACTGGAGAAGTTACTCTATTTTTAAGCTTCTCCGTCCATTAAATAGTGGAGAAATACTGTTTTATACCCGTGCGAAGCCGGGGCGGGCCGCTAGTTGATTAAAAAGGGGCCAGTAGATAATTATACATTCATGTCTCATAATAGATTTCATTGGTTTGTTTATGTATTTGCGTTTTACAATCAAACGCTATTTTACAATAAAAAAAACAACTGAAAGATAGGTATAGTATATTTTGCTGTTGACATTATCTGCAATCAAGTTATAATTGTGTTTATCTAGCTATAAGTAATGAATGAAAGATCATCGGCGCTGACAGGCGGCTCTCAATGAAACTATCGTATCTCTGAGTTGGATAAGTATCTGAGCATTCCGCTTAAGCCTTTACCTTAAGTCGCATTAAGCAACCCTTTTTCTGACTACGGCAAATTAAGCAGGGACGCCCTTTGCGGCTCCAGGCAAAAATTCAATTACAAACTTCGGACCCATCCCAAGAGTACGCCTAAAGGGTGTACGCTTTTCACCTCTAAATTTTTATGTGGCCCTTTACAAGGCCGTAAACGGGGCATTTTTATGAATATTCCATTTAAATGGACCTCTAGGGTTTGAGTATATAGGCTTTATATATTGAACACACTTTGAGCACTTGAATAGAAGTATATAGCACAATTACTTTCGTATTATTCAGGCTGATTTTCCAACGCTAGTAAGTAGGTATTCTACGCAATTTTCATCAATCAAACTCCTAATATGAACGTGCATTTCTTCACGAGAGTCATACATAGTTTCTAAACAATTACTTCGTGTAGTTATTTCAATTACTACAGTACATTTGTGTTATACTAAAGTAAATGTTTATACGCCTGTTAATTCGCTTTAAGCATTAAACATCAAAATGTAAGTCTAATTTTTAAATATCTCCCGTCTCTCTCTCTGTGTGTGTTACGGCGCAAATGGTGCCTATGGCGAATAAGGTCAAGAGTAAAAGTTTTCACCAACGGCGTTTCCAAATGACGTAACAAATTTAAACGAAACACATCACGTCTGTGAAAGAATTTAGAATTGCTAAACGTGATGTTGTAATAATGATTGCTTTTAAAGTACTTTTAAATTACATACCTATATACTGAAAATAGAATATTTACAATGTAATCAGTATTCTACCGTCTATCTGTATGTCACACAAATTACGCCGCATTGTAATAAAACTGTAATTCCCGCGCAAAAATCCAATCTTATTTAAGCGCGCCATCTCTGCAAATCGCCTAAACTTGCCGCAAAAAGCTCCTCGCATTTACATAATGACTTTATATTATACTCGCGAGTCGTTGCCTGAATTTTAATGGCCCCCGTTTTTATATACACGTAAAGGCAGAGTGGGCGTTATATACGGTTAGAGTAAATGAACGCACACAGCCTATGTGCCTATGGTATGTAACGTTTCTCGCCAATTGTCTATGGAATGTCTTGAATCGCTGGTAATTTTAAATTGTTTTCAAAGTTTGACGTGTCTGACACATGTCAGTAGGTACCGAACATAAACTTGTCTATGAAAAATAAACGTCAAATGATTTCGTTTTCCGGACAAAATCGGTGAACCAATTGTTTTGGTATATAAAAATTTCTGCAATAGGGAAATAAGATATAACATATTGTGAAAATTGTTTGAATTCTACATGACATTGGAGACAACACTGGCTAATTCCAATTTGAATTCAAATTGTATTATTCATACAGATAAACGTCATATATTATTGCAGTTATCATTCACTGAAACGTAAATATTATGCATACCTATATAAAACGAATACATTAGTCCGAATGTATTTATATAGGCGGTGCATAGTCAACTCAAACCGCACGAACCACTATGTCGAGTTTTGTTAAATCGATTCAACGGTTTCTTTCTATTTGAAAGCACTTTTAACCACGTAATTTGTACCATTGTTACTGTCACTTTAAAAGCTTTTAGCTCAGTCGGCAAAAAATCTTTAAGAGAATATCTTTAAAAAGTCAACGTTCGTAGCATTCTCTGGAAACACAAGTTATTACTTGAATGCGTCAAAAATCGTCACTAATTTCATTAACTGTTATGAGAATTTTTGCGGCTTTTTATATACGAGTAGCTCTGCACGCTGGTTCGTAAATTATGACTAACAGTATGATACTAATATATGTACATAACTATAGTTATATAGTCATATATACATTATATGTATTTAAGTGAAGTTCATGCGTCATATTTATGTGTTTTATTGTCCTAAATATAACTTGTTTTAAACAAATTTACAAAAATCGTGCTACGGGAGTAGTAGGTACGTTTGTCCAACTTATCCTTGTCCTATAAAGAAAACATTGATTTTACAACAAAAAACGAGATCTTTAATCGAGATAAAAGTATCCTATCTTTTAAGTGGGACCAAACAATAGATGTTTACAAAATGTTATTGAAATCAGTTCCGTAATTTCGGAGATTAGAGCAAACGAACATCGTGATACGGGATTTTTTTGTATAAACTAAACCCGTGCACATTGTGAACGCAGTGTTAACCTATATCGACATAGATGTTTAGAATTTTCAATTAAACGCAGGTGGAAAATGGCTTGCATTACGTTTAACACAGGACAAACATGGCGGGCGGGGAATCTTGCAAAAACACCGCGGCACCACCTTCTGTGAAATCGGTCCAAACCTAAACAAACAAAAACGCTTATTGGCTTGTATGTTTGTCCCCCACTTAATTAATTTTCTCATTTCCTTGTACCCAGCGGGGACGAAGGCACTGTTTATGTTGTCCCGCGCGCTTGATTATGCGGTTTTGTTTAGATTTTTCCGTTTATACGTGCCCGTTATTAAAATAAACGGTTCTTGCAATATATGTATATCCTCTCTTTAAACGAGCAATTCTTCAATACATACATAGGTATATGTACCTATGTATATAGAAGGAAGCCTAGATCTGTTAATATTGTGAGTAAATTAATTCGACTTTAATATACCTACAATAATTATTCGTATAAAGAAAAATACACTTTTTATTTGTTCATAAACAAATACGTGCGATTATTATATATGCACCTACCTACGTTGAATTCTATGCGTATGTTGGCAACATTGCTCGTACTGGTAACATTACGAAATTAGGACGGCGGCGCGGTACCTACTAACGAATTAGGCGCACGCACTTTTACGGCAATTTGTCACAAAAAGTTGGTGCTTCGCCCCCGGCCGCCGCATCATTTATTATCCATCCCTCCCCAGTCCCCCTCAAGGGCCCGTAATTTTACCTTCAAAGCCTTAGCGGGAATGCGTAATGACTAACGACGTGACGTAAATCGTAGGGATTTAGCCCTTATCTCCCGCTAAGTTTGTATATTTATACATATCGTAGCGTTTTATTGGTGAGAAATATGTTAATTTAGATATCCGTTGGTATAAATATAATATATAAGCAGATCCAGAAACTGTAAACCAACAAAGTATAACAGTTTATGAGAATGTTTAATGCGATTTAAATAAAAATCTAAACAAAATGTAGTAAAGAATTTTTTAATTTTGTGTACGATTCCACAAATGCCTATAAACTGTAATTGAGTATTTTAAGCCTTGAACTTGTAAATTAATAAACCAGGAACTGTAAATTCTACCACCTTCACTGTTCTATCGCGCCAAAGGCTACGTATACTACGTACGTACTAATTCTTATTAGTATACTAGAAGATCACGCGTTGCCCTGTATGTTAAATCATATATATAGGTATATATGTATGTCAAATATGACAATATCCCATGATGTTTGTCCGACAAGTGTTATCCTATAAGAAAATATTGATTATGCAATGAAAAAATGAGATTATCAATTGATTATCAAATAAAAAATCCTATTTTTTAAGTTGGATCAAATAACACATACGTACAAAATATCATTGAAATCGGTTCAGCGGTTTCGTAGATTATCGCAAACGAACACCGTGACATTTTTTTATATATAAGAGATGTATTTTTATATATATAAGAAATGTATTTTTATATATATATATATATATATATATATATATAAGAGATGTATTTAAATACACCCACACAAATATACAGGTACCTACATGAATAATTACATTACATAGATACTAAGTGTAGGTGTCATTAATTTGCAGCCAACACATGATCCTTTGTGAAGCGGTCGCGGCCGCAGCGTCCGAGCTCACGGTCCAATTACAAAAGGCGGACTCCCCTAAAACCCTCGGAATTACGAAAAACGATGAAAAAAAAACAACACTTATTTAAATAAAACCCAACGCCCGCGCTCTGTGTCGCATAAATTGCCTTCATTAATTTCCTGCCCCGCGAAATATTGTCTTGAAAGGATAATCAAATACAAAAACAGGGAAATGGCGGTGCGTCATTTCCATACATTTTCCTCCCGTGCCTCCCTTTTTCGTTCCATTCGCTCCCCTGTTCCGGTCCCTCCGACCCCTTTATGGGTCCTACAATTACAGTCCAACGGTTGAGCTTAAGGCAGCATTAGAGAGGACGGTAATGGTTGCAATTATCAACATAACGTCTATGTGTATACCTACCTATGTGTGCCTTTTTAATTTTAATACGCAATTGTTACAATGCCCGGGCTTAGTGGGTAAAGTGGATAACGCTTTAACGACCCGGGAATGCCATGGGTCACGGATTGAGTCTAAATTATACTGCCTATTTTATCTATTCTAGCTTCACTCAAGTAGATTTTAAATGCCTATGTTTATGAAAGATTGTTTGTAAATTTTTTTAAATGTTACTGATTCCAAGTCAGTCCTGTCGCATTATTAAAGATCTTACAAGTTTTAATTTTATGTAGCACGGCAGGTTTGTAAGGACAGAGATATTTGGCACTCGCTGCTTTCTGCCTACCCCGTTAGAGACCTGGCGTGAC
>DWGJ01004153.1:0-12110 GCA_018246895.1 Aspitha aspitha aspitha | reverse complement strand
GTTTATCAGATCCCTGAACTTGTTTTTTTCATTTTCAGTTTTTTATTTACTTCACATTTTTTACAGTCGGGTTTTTTTATTTTTTAATTATTTTTTTATATTTTTTCTACTTTATACCACTGAAGAAAGATATCGATATACTGTATTTATTTATTTTTGGGAAACATACAATTCTTAATACTTAATATATTGTTACATATAGAATAGAACAGTAAACAGCAAAGTTTCCACTAATATATAGTACAGAAATAAAGAAAGATGGTAATACAGTAATGTCTTTACTAGGCAATAATAAAAGTCCAAAGGAATGCTAAAAGATACATATAAAATACAAAACAAACTAAGAACATGAATTAAAAAATAAATGAGAAAAAATGAATTATAAGTTATTATAGTGAAGAAATTCACATAAAATCAATTAAGGTGAAATGAGAAATATTAAGAATACAATGAGTCTGATCGTAAAGATGAGTAACAGTAAGAAACAAAATATCACTAGATTTAATCGCGCATCTATACACGATTTTTATGAACTGTTTTTATTTTCATAGAAAAATTATGGAAAGCTGTTTTTTTGTAGTCCTAATGTCCGTTGACAAATTTAACGGGACTTGGAATTATTTGAAATGAAATATAGCAGTAAGTAAAAAATATGAAGCTGAGACTAGGAGTGCCCACTCGCGGATTTTTTATCGTATCAATTTGAAGCGCCATCTGTTTTTTGAATCCATAACTACCGTAATGTAAAGGTCTATATAGGTACCTACATATAAACGATTTTATTTAGTTGTACTACAATTTACATAGGGAATTTTTTTAATAAAAGACCGTATTAATCTTAAAACACATTTTATTTATAGCTTAGCATCCAAATGCTCAAAGTATTACATTACAGTACATTGTAATCACCGTTCACTAAATCAACACGGAAACAATAACAGCGTCTATATCGCACAAAATAACCTCCTATCGTAAAACATAAACGGAGCAGTTCGCTAGACTCGACAGGGAGACGAAGGAGCACAGGACTCAATTTAGAACACTTCCTGGTGATTAGCACTTAAACACAAAATTTAGCGAATAAAAAATACGCAAGCACTCGCACATGAATGTAGATTCGCCATATTGTTTTTATTTGACAGATGTCTTTCATAGTAATGACATTGCCAGAATCCAAAAAAACAGTAATAGATTATATTATATAATTGTAATCATATTGTTATATTATATTATATTGATATATTATAATTATATTATTATAATCGTTAAATTAATTTTTGATATGTAAATTTATGGGCCTTGATTTTTTTCCGAATCAAATAACAGATGACGTAGCCCAATTGTATAAACATTATGTGTAAGGAAGTGTCCCCCCCCCTGTAGGAATCAATTGACAGTTGGTTTTTGAGTTCGTGTCCGATGTATGTTGCTTTCGTGAATTCATTGATAAAAGTATAAGCACAAGTTGTACTGTTGTATTATTGTAAAACCGTTTCGACTAAAGATAGCTGTTATCATGTTTTCGGCATTAAAGAAGTTTACCAGAAGTAATGACGACCGCTGTCCTGCTCCTACACCAATGTCTTCCTCCTTGCAAAAGAAATTCTCACGAGGCGTACATTTTAATAGTAAATATTTAGCATAACTTATTAGCATATAAATAATGTTTTTGTAATATTTAATAATCTTCACAAATTTTTTTCAATTATTAATGAGGAAATTATTAATGGTAATAATTAGCAACTATTTTTGAAGATGCACTATATTCCTCATTCAATACAATATTGCAGTTACTAATCAGATAATAATATTTCAGTGAAAATACTAATAAAAGGTGATAGAAATGTTGGCAAGTCATGTTTGTTGCAAAGACTGCAGGGTGGACCATTTACTGAAGACTATGTGCCGACTGAACAGATACAGGTTGCACCTATTCATTGGACTTATAAAGATAGTGATTATATTGTAAAAGTAAGTATGTGTTTTACCATTCATATGTAAGCACCAATCACTATTATTTGTACATTCACATTGAAATGTATTATTAAAAGGACACATTAATAATTATTATTAAAAACTTGTTATTGCCCAATGTTTCACCATTGCTTATTCAAAATGAATATAATTAAAAATGAAATACAAGTAAATAACACTATCTATATTTTTTAAAAATACATTTGAACTTAATTATTCACATACATATATTTCCAGGTAGAAGTATGGGAAGTAGTAGATAAAGGGAAGACTAAAAAGAAACCACCCCTTGGGTTGAAGTTGGAAAACCAAACCGCACCAACAGCAACCAATGATGGTTATGAGACACCAGTATTGGATGCCACATTTTTGGATGTTTATAAGAATGCCAGTGGTGTTATTCTGATGCTAGATATTACAAAACCATGGTAAACATATGCATATATATGTTAAATTGTGGTTAAATTAAATTAAATGGTGATTGTGTGGGAGTCTTTTATGAAAGGAACTATATAACATATGGTTATGCTTTATTGGTGAATGCCTTTAAAGACTGTTATCACAGAATCTTCACTTGTTATAAATTCTGAATAGTCAACCTTTTGGCTGCTAACTCTCCTGATGGAAAGTGAACTAAAAGTATAGGAACAGTACAGGTAAAGGTACAGTAGTTAATGGGAATGTAGGTATACTTATCAAAATAGAAAAAGGTAGATCTAAAAGCCAACAATCAGATTATTGTGTAAAGATATAATAAATACTGAATGTAATCAGAATATTGAGAGCATTCCAAGCATGGAGCATTCTTAATGTTGCATATATTAAGTGTAAGTGACCTTTCCCTTTACATACCTGTGTGGATGTTTACATTATGTTATTAGAAGCATAATATTTATATAACAGTGGCCCTTATACTGTCTAACTCTAATCCAAATCAAACTACAACTTACCATGTTACAGGACATTTGATTATGTAGTAAAAGAGTTATCACATGTACCCACTGATTTGCCGGTTGTAGTGCTCGGTAACCACTGTGACATGCAACACCATCGTCAGGTACATCCACATCACATTGATCAAGTCCTCCATCAGGCTAAACTTACAAGGTATTCAATTTTATACTATGGATTGTTTACGAGTATAATCCTTTATAATAATGTAATTCAATAGGTAAATTAATTTGATAATAATAATTTTTTAATAATACTAGTATTATGTTGATACTGAGATTATGAAGCTGCAATGCTCTTTATAAAAGTTTACTACTTTGTGACATTTTATGTGGCTTGTTTCTGTTTTTTTTATTTGTTGGAATTTATATGTATTATTGCATTTAAATTTTACTTGCAGCTAAATCTCTTGAATAGACTCATTAAATGTTTTTATAAAGTAGTTTTATATCAATAAATATTTACCAGGACAGCGCCCATACGCTACGCCGAGTCATCTATGAGAAATGGTTTTGGATTGAGACTTTTGCATAAATTCCTCAGTACTCCCTTCCTAAGACTACAGAAAACAAGTTTATTAGAACTGTTACAAAGGAATCAGAAAGATATGGAAGAGGTTGAAAAGGATTTAGATGAATTCCAAGTAAACAAGATCTGTATTTTATTGCACGTTTGAATTAAATATATTCATCAAATTAGAATAGCACTGTGATTTTATTAGTATTCTAAAAGTATATAAAAATACTCGGGACATCTCCATTTATTACAAGAGCGCTAGCAAAACCGTTGGTATCATTTCATTATATAATCCTTTAATTAATATGTCTATAATATTTATTGCAGGCATAGTAGTAATACGTTTTATACATTATACATAGCATACTTACATATTATTATGGAAGATTTGAAGTACTTGATACAAAACTGTTTAACAAATTTTTTCTACTGTATTCAGATATAACAATTATTAATAAAAACGTCTTGTGTACATTTCCAGAATTCTGAAGAATCTCACTACAATTTGTTCGTTGATCGGTTGGCTAACAAGCGCCGGCAGAGTGCCGAGAAGCCACGCGTGTCAGAGCGCTCACCCAGTATCGTGCTCGGCGCCGGTAAGCCCATCGTGCCGCCCAATGTCAACCCACTTGTGAGTCATTAAGTAATATTAATCTACATTAAGATTAGTATTAATACTAATTAACCTTCTAATATACGCAAAGGCCTAGCTGGCACTTGATGGTAAGTGATCACTGTTGAGTATACACACATGCAACATTTGAGAAGCTACTGGTGCATTGCCTGCTTTGAAAAAGTTTTTGCTGGACACTGGTTTCGTGTCGCATTTAAGTAAGCTTAGAGCATATCCCGCTGAATGTCGATATATATAAGTGGGTACTTACACACATAGGCCGGTTCACCAGATTGTTATTATTTATAGAAAAACTTATATTATCTGTGGCATTAGGAAGGGGACCATCCTCTTTTTCATTCTGTGTATCAGTAATTCCTTTTAAACATTAAAATACTAATTTATTATTGATGCTGACTTCAACATTTTACTGTTTGCTCTATTTTACCTATTTTAACAGCCCAACATAAACATGATTTTTGTAATGCATATGCTCTTTTTGTACCTACTTAAAAAAGGTACAATTCAAGATATTAAGTTATAAATATAAACCTTTTTGCATGGTGTCTTACACATTTTTGTTATTGTAAATATCTTGGAATATCCATAGGGTTCGACTTTAGACTAAGCTAAGATTGTTTTTTTAAGTTGGCGCAGTCTTTATACCCACCAGGAATCCAACCTCAGCATAGTATATCAGAGATAACACAAACACAACAGACACATTATGTCAGCCCAGCGTTGATCAAGTCCAAGGCCAGTGTCACTATGGATGTAACTCCATCAAGGCAACAACAGGAAAGGTATAGATAGCCACATGATATGCAACTTAACATAGTACAATATTAAAAACAACAAATTATATGTAAACAGATATGTCTGTTGTATTGATACATATTCCATTTTTATATGAGCAGTAATTGTTTTAATGGTCATTTTGTCTTTTATAATATACAGATGTTATATACAGCATTCACTGAGTCATTGTTTCTCAACTATTTTGTCAAGCCATACATACATAAGCCCCTGCAACCTCTTCACTATGAATTTTAATAATATTTTAAGTAAGTTAATTTTTTCGTGTGTTTATTACATGGTAACATAATATAATTTAATAATGGTGTATTGTAAACGAATTTTGTATATACAGATTTAATTTTTTGATCAGATTGCGAGCCCTAACATAACAAACGGGACTCGGAGGTTCAGAAACAATGCAGTAAACAAAGTCATTAATGATATTATTATCCTGTCCAAATGATTTGAAGTTCCTAAAGGACTTATGTTACTGTCATTTTGCAGTGACATCAGTACACCACCTGGAGCAATTGCATCAGCAACCGGAACATTGGAAGAATTCTATGCAGGCACGTTGGACAGCAGCTTTTTGGAGGACCTGACACCTATTAACAATTTTCACCAAGAGCTTAACTATGAAGCCGATAGGTTGGATGTTTAAAAAGTATTACAAATGGTTATTTATTTCCTAATTCCTTATACTTAAATATATTTTGTACTTTTAAGTGACGACGACTACAATACCACCAATCCAAAAGTTACGATTGATGAAGATGATCTAGATTTTGAATGCAGTCCACCTATGAGAACTTCATTAAAAGTTGATTTAAAAACACAAGAAATACCTAAAGTAGAACACTTAAAAGATTTATTTGTAAATAAAGTTTATATTCAAGATAGTATAGATATCCCCAGCGAAAGTTCTCATACAATATTAGGTTCTGTAAATCAAATGGAATTGTCGATGCATAATAATTTCCCAATTTGGGCTGAGGATTCCAATATAAGAAGATCGCCGGAAGGTATTTACATTTAAATATTTATCCCAAATATAACAATTTATAACCTTCTGTCCAATCAATCTAAAATTAACATATAAATATTGTTGCAGGTGGCGAAGATCCAGATATAAATAAAGAACCTGATCAAAAGGTAACCAGTTTTAATTTGGATGATAGCTAATATAAGCACTTGATAGTTTATTTAAATCATAGAGCTGTTATTATAGAAATAAATTAATAAATTTCTAATCTTTTCATGGCAAAGAGTTTTTACTCCAACAGCGGCATGATTTGCCTGATGCGACAAAATAGCGGACGACAAGTTTAATTATTTTTGTATAATATTCTTTATTTACCTAGTATATATATGTATGTTTATATTAAGATGGAGAAGAAACACAAAAAGAAGAAATCAAAGGACAAAGGTGATTACAATGACAGACTTGAGCGCAAAGATAAGAAACATAAAAGTAAGAAATCCAAGAGTGAAAAAGATACTACCAGAAAACAACAAGATTTGCTTGCTCCATCTGTAGTTGCCGATTTTGATTACGAGGAGTACGATAGGGTTTAAAACCTATTATACTTTATGAATTTGATTGTTTGTAATTTTATGTAATGCTTTTAATTTAAACACATTTATTATCAAGATTTTAACCAACATTCCATATATACGCAATACTAAAAAAATGCTATAAAATCAATCTAGGTATGGATCTGTTGAGTATCTTGTCAATGTGTGCTTGTGTGTTGATGTAAACATTTATTATTTAAAAATATGTACCGCAAATCTGTTGAATAACAATAATATTAAAATGTATTTGATAGGCATGTAAAGCTTAAAAAATACTTTGCATTTTCGATTTATGAAATTACGAAATAGGTGAAGGTGCGTGGATGTTGTAAGCTAACAAATATTATATACCAAACATCAAATTGAACTCGAATGGAGTGTATTACATTGGACACAAATAGGCTCATCAAACCAAAAGGTGTTTATTTATTTTATGAATATTGGGCAAAAGTGAAAGTTATTGTTACGCAAATCTAGAAGACAAGAACGAGTTCGAATGTAAGCGCTTATTGGCAGCATCCGAACAATTCTGCTGCACTGTCATTGGCTTCTAAGACTAACGTGGTTTATACCTACAACACAATACTAGCATAGTATAGCTTCAGAGTATTTCAGAAATTCAGTTTATATCTGATTAGATAAGCTCGTAGATGAATAATGCATTAAATTGGATTGCTTCATCAACTTAATATGCAATCTTTGCACATGTGTTGCAGTGTTAAAAACTTTACTATTGTGGTGTAATTGTTGTTTATTGTATGTTGTCTGAATAAAATGTTTTTATAACACTGTTATTAATTTTGAATGAAATGAAATTCGGCATATTATTAGTAGTAAAAATTCTATTTACAAAGATTTAAATTTTTGTGTTGAATTTGGTATTTCGAGTTTGATTAAATAAAAGTAGAGAATTTAGAAAACAAGACATTTACTTTATTTGCAAACCAATGTAGATTGTTTGCTTACGTTTCCTTAAAATAAGAATCTCTGAAATCATTCAATTTTAATTGTTACCCAGGACAGTATTAGACAAGCTATCCTGGTTCAAGGCTAGTTTTATTTTTGCAGTATCTTTTATGGAATTCCTACACCAATTATAAAATAAACTATTCCTCAGATATTCGTCCCGATTGTGGGATATCGAAACTGATACAGATGGGACATTATTTTCAACGAAAGATATTTAATAAATAGATTACATTTTAAGAAATGTAAATATACAACCACATCGATATTTTATTGGTTAGATTATAAAAATTGGACCACTTGTAAGAAGTCCACGCAGTAGTGTAACAATATTACAAACAAAAATCTCTACATAACAGAACTTATAGATATTAGTCAACTTTATTTTATACATACTATAGTACACGATTATTTAACATTAATATTTACCTAACATTATATTCTATACATTCTATGTGTAGTAATAATTTTCATTTTGTAATAAGTTAATAAAACTATAAAATATCCTCTTCAGTTAAAGATAGGCAATCAATAAGGCTAACGGGTATTGGAAACAATATTTGGTGAATTCACGGCTTTTTTTAAAATACAACTCGAAGTACTAATGTAATATATACTTTTTTTGACAAAGCACTTTGTACTTGGCATTTTATTTTGATGGAAAGACTGAAATATGAACAGAAAACATTACACGAGATCATTTCCACCAACAAATGCACTATAATAATTGGAGCCACCATATTTTGCTGTTAGTTCATTTAAGCGGGAGTAATATTTGGGCGTCTACCAGGAAGTAAACATGTCTGACGTTACATATACAAATAATATATACAGCTCTTTGAGTTTTCTGTTTTTTTCGAAGCAGAGCGAAGTTGTTGATAGAAATGATACCTTTTCGCCTTTAAGTGTATATAAATAAGACTACAATTATTCAAAAATCAATGACAGGAAATTATTTGGCGGTCATAAAAACGAATATAAAATATTGATACAAAAAATATAAAAATGCTGAAATTATAATTATCACACAAATAGCTAAAACAGCTTTAAACTTCCTTTAATTATGGTTCTTATGACACAACATAGCACTAAAATGTACTTCATATCCATAACGATTTCTTGTTATAAAATATTTTACAAATATTCCGTAAAATTTTATATACAACAAACCTCTTCAATGCATTCGTAACTTTAATAAAATTGTAGCCCTTAGAAAGTTGCACATTGGGCGACATTCCACAACTATCATCTGCAACGAAAGTATACATACTTTTTGCTTTATTTATTCGTTATAATAATAAAATACATAACTGTAGATAATTTTCTGCTGACGGAACACATGTTTAAATCACCCTCTTATTGCGTTTAGTATAATTATACAATTTCAATTATCAACGTTTCTTATTTTGCTTTTTATATCACAACAACGATATTACATATTTTATCATCATGTAAATTTATTTAATCATGAAACGATTCGGTGGCTTATATAATATAACCCTCGCCGCGAACTCCAACAAAGGCAGGCCGACAACTTTACTTGACCGTCGACAGAAGAAAATATAAACGTATAAATATTGTGAATAAGGGTTTTTATGTAAAATAAGGCGTACTGTGTAATGCAATAAATTGACTAAAAATCATTGCATTTTGGCACACTGTAAGTATGTAACGTATCAAGAACCAAACAACTAGGAAATTTCTGCACAATATTTTGTAGCTGAACAAGTTCCAAATAGTTTACAACTTTAGTTTTTTTTATATCAAATTTAAACGATCAGCAATTATTATCATGTACTTTCAAAATTACGTAAATTATGAAATTTATTATACGCCCATCTTAAACGTGTATCAACTGCATCTGCGCTTGCATTCTTACCATATATGCTATTCTAATAAGAACAATAATGTAAAAACAATGTTATTAAAAGCTTTTATCAATGCAAAATGTTTGTTTCATGTACTGAATTGCAATGTGCCAAGTTTAGTTTTCTGATACTATACTAGTACTATTAAAAGGAATGTTTTTCATTCATAAAAATCGAGGCTGAAGAAAGTGTTACACATTTTTTCTAGTGCCTTTCGGATAAAACATTTAACCATAATGTATGGTTAGTAAAATTTGAAATTTTGGCCTCGTCATAAAAAGATGTAAAACAAAAAATGATTAAAATCTAATGTATGAGTATAAAACAATATCTCTAACTTGACTGAAAAATTTCCTAGTTCTTAATATAACCTTCTCATTTATCTCGTAAACTATGAGCTGCAAAATAATTTGAATGCATTTCTAGCTTTGTTAATCTTATACCTATTTAGATAATGTTATGTACAATCTCTAACACTAATTGTTCGAGTTCAATATAACTACATCACTCCGTAAACCTCGTTGGAGAAGTATTGTACACAGTTCCTGCGGCAGTGAACGGCGCATTAATATTCGTGCGTGCGTATGGTGACCTGAGCGACGTGGGACGCTCAATCTACGCGAGATGATTCCGCGAAGCTGTCATCCAAGTAACTCTGCAATGCGTGCGCCTGATGTCCTATGTGAGCACTTAACGAGTCGTAACTGACACTTTGTTCCACAAAATTGTTGTGCACTTGATGGGGCGGTTCCACCCGGAACTGACCCAAGCTCCAAGGATCGCTCATTTCGTTACATCTTCTAACACTACTGTCGAACGGAGATAAGTCGTTCCAAGGCTGCGGTGGTGGAGTGTTCAACATTTGGGGAATGTTATCGACCCGCTGTGTGATCTGAGGCTCAGGGTTAAATGTTGGTCCGTCCCAAACTAGAGAATCTATGCTAGAAGTTGGCGCTGAAGTCAACGTGTTAAAACCCCACGAACTGGGAATTTCAGGAGGTGGCACATTTTGAATGACCTCTGGAACTTTGGTAATCGATCGACCGTACACGTCTTGAGACCGTGCAGCGAGGTGCGGGCGCGCCGACAGCCCACCGTCGGGGCTGGGCAGGTGGCAGTCGGGCCGCATCAAAGGGCTATGGGCCACGCCCGGGCTCTTTTTGTTATTGTAAGAATTTTCCACACTGGGTCTCGGCGAATAGGGACTGTGATGCAAGCGATCCTGTCTAGACATTGGGCTGTACTGGCCGGGTGTTTTGTTGGGGTTGTTTCTGACGATGTCACTTTTCACGCCTAATCCAGGATCGGGACTAGTATGCGTGGAAGGATGGGGAGAGAATGGGGCGTGGTGCTTCGGCATCGGGCTAAAGTTACCAGTGTTCCAGGCCCCAGACTTTGGAAGATCAGTTTTGACAATTTGGCTCGTGTCTGGACTGGGCTGAGCAGAATAAGGACTAGGTTGCGATGAATAAGGACTAGGTTGAGTCGAGTAGGGACTCGGTTGTGTGGAGTACGGGCTCGGCTGAGCCGGGCTCGGTTGAGCAGAGTATGGACTTCTTTGGGAAGAAAACTGACTGTCTTGTCTAGGCATTGGGCTTCCATAGTTCCAACTGTTAGGATTTTTTATATCTGGCTTTAAGCCTATCATTTCGGGACTAGGTTTATTTTCCAAGGAAGTAGTCGGACTGCATTGTTCGATAACTTTGCCTTGTCTTACTACCCTACTTTGACTATCTAACCTGTTAAGTGGACTGGCTTCTGATTTGTGTGTTGGTGTTCTCTTAAATTGTCCTAGACTCCAAGAATTATTGCTTTTTATTGACTCTATTTGAACATCAGGACTATTAGGTACTTGACTATCGGGTTTTTGGACGGGGCTGAAATGAGGACTGCCTAGATCGGTTTTCATAGATTCTGATCGAGGAGTAGAGGAAGAGTCGGGTTTGGATTGTGCAAGAGGGCTTGATAAACTAGCAATATATGCACCTTTTACCGGTTTATCGGATATGTTCATAAGTGGCTCAAGTATATCTTTTGTTATGTCAGGCCCCTTACCACTCGGTGACATTTTTATTTCTGATCCGGTCGATGTTTGCTTCTCTGACACATTTGTACCAGACTCCGAAATACTTTTCGGTTCTTGGAATATGTGGAAAGATTTGCCAGGTGACTTCGTATCTGCTTTGGTATTAGGAGACTTGGATATATCATTCTTTGGGGACTTCTTAACATTTGATTTAGTTTCAGCCTCTTTTTTTGTAGACTTTTTCTTGTCGTCCTCTTGTTCGCTTTCTTTGGATTTTGCCTTCTGTGGATCAAAGCTATCTTTAAGATCTTGTAGTTCTTTACCTATGTAAAGTCGTTTCATGCCTCGGGGAAGGGCTCGACAGGAACTGAGATTTATAGATTCTATATGTGGGCATTTTAATAAGACTTTTTTTACTGGTTCCAAAGACACTGATGATCCGCATAAGTTGAGTATCCTGGAACATGGCAATGTATAAATTAGTAATTGACTCTGACTTATGAGATATCATTAATAGGATAATTATTTGAAGTGTGTATTTTAAATATACTAGGGGCCGTCCATTAACCACGTGATGTTTTTTTTTTGGCTTTTTTTACTCCCCCTCCCCTTTGGTGATACATGGTGAGGTTTTAGACTACCCCCCATCCCCACCCCCTTCCTATATCACGTGTATTTTCTAGTGCGTACAAAATTTTGTAATTATTTTTAAATATCCATAAAATACGCCGCTTTTCGCTTAAGTATCCCGAAAAATAAATACACGTGATATATTACTACAACCCCCCCACCCCCTTGTAATATTTTGTATTTTATATAGACC
>DWGJ01004152.1:0-12111 GCA_018246895.1 Aspitha aspitha aspitha | reverse complement strand
GGATTCCTCTCCGCCCCGAATAGCAGAATACATCTTAAAAACAATGAAAAATCGACAAATACATAATTATGATAGATAATCCCTAATTTTTCATTTCTTTCGCAATAAGAAAGAGAGGCAGCCCGTAAAACGGCTAGGTCAGAAACGACATTTATTGACTGTTAGGCGGTATGAAGTTCGCCGGGTCAGCTATGATATATAGTCAGCTAGTAATGAATAAAGCAAATTAAAAATAATAGTAATATCTAGGGATATATTACATATATATTTTATGACGGTAATATGGAGCAGCCATATTATAAAACGTTACATAACAACAGAGGTAATTTGAAAAAGAGCAATATAGCAAGCGCGGCAGGCACGCGTGTTTCTCTTGCAAGCCTTATACCAGTCAATAGGAGTACAGATAGGAAATTTTAGATTTTGTGCCGCGATATCGCGAAAAAATTAACCCTTCGACGGATATGACTCATTAAGCGACTACCAGGAAACGATATTAAATTTTCACGATGGCGTTTTATGTTACCCACGCTGCCGGTTTCGCTACTTCATGCATATTTATCAAAATAGCAGTGCCGATTGAAAGGCTGCATATAAACACGCACTGAATTGCAAAATGGGAACGAAGTTTGCGGAATTAAGGGTCCAATGTAATAGTTTGGAGGGTGTACTTTTGCGCGCTGCTTCGGTTGCATTTTGGTCGGCGGTTGTGCGACGGTCGTTGTCCGCCAGTCATTAGCGAACGCACCCCCCTTCAGAGGGTAAGGCGGGTTCCGCGAAACGCGCCGTGACTCAGTGCTGGCTGCGGGGAAAACACCGTCCACTCGTTACTTCACCGAGCGCTTTCGATGCGACGTGATTGCCGTGCTTACAAAAACGGTAAATACAGGCTACCGAACCCCATAAACGCATTCAAGTATTCATTTGTAGAGCCGTTTACTAGAACGTTTTACAAAAACAAGCAACATGCGCGCCGTGCGCGTTTTGAGAATCGTAAACGTTAATGGGAAAAATATTGATTAACAGATTGATTATAAAATATCGAAAATTTCATCACTATCACATTGGTATTGTGATCCACGATTTAGAATTCTTGATTAATTTTTGTTCAAAACCAAAACCAAGAGACAAACAGCTGCTGAAATGTATTTGATTTATCGCACAACTCTCGCCTTCACACCAGTACACCCGCACCCTCTATTCTCAAGCTATTGACATGACATCAACAAGAAATTTCATTATCCTAGTACTAAAGAGGCGCCATTCTCCGGAATGGGTGCTATTAAAATATGATACACCCATTATGCATAATCGTAACAGAGTTTTAAGTGCGGCAGTACGGTAAGAATATAATTAGTAAAATTTCAGTGACCCGAAACTAAACGACCTCACGTTACTAGCGAGGACCCCAGAGAATAGAATAGCAACGCTTTGCCTCCACGTCACGACAGGTTGGCCGGAGTTACGTGTCGTCCGCGAATTTTCATAATTGGCAAAAAAAAATAGGCCGTCGTCATTCCATACAACACTTTTTTCATTGTGACGGTGCTCCCAAGGGTCTGAATACAACAGAGGTTCGGGACGAAGCAAGTTGGCGTTAATTTTGCCGGGCAACGGCAACGAATCGCGGTACGTGCGCAATGACTGAGTTG
This sequence comes from Aspitha aspitha aspitha, assembly GCA_018246895.1. Lineage (NCBI taxonomy): Eukaryota > Metazoa > Arthropoda > Insecta > Lepidoptera > Hesperiidae > Aspitha > Aspitha aspitha. Next base: position 10,459 of record DWGJ01004152.1, on the reverse strand, counting down.
TATATGTAAGCTCCCGGGCGTTTTGTGACATTTCTGATATATTATTTTCGTCCAATGTGTAGACGGTTTTGCCGTGATAAAATTTAGCTCGGCCAGCGCCATTCAGATTGCCTTGGTTGATTTCAGTGAATTGATGTTGAGAGTGAGGATAGATGTCGCAGTTGGGATGACTGCAAACCATTCATGCGATGTTTGCTTGTTCATTTGAAATAAAATCAAATCCCAAAAGAGCCGAAAAAGTTCTGCCTAACGAAATGTGCTTTATCTCATGCGTCGTTCTCAACTAGACTGCTGTACCTACATAAATTCAACTACGATTACATAAAATTTATAGCCAGAAATAAAAATGTAAGGGTACTTAAAGATCGAAAAGGAAAGTTTTCTCATCCAATTTGTCGCACCTCATACTTTCATTCGCCGGAGTGTACCTCTCCGCCTTATTACGGTGTAATACAGTCAGAAAAGTAAGAAAATTGCTTGATCTGTAGCATTGTAAAAGTCTCCCGCTATCATAAAACTCCCACATATTTCACGACAAATAAACTTCTCATTCTATGAAATTTTCTTCCTGGGAAGCAGTGAACTGCAGGTAATATTTCAAAACATGTGTCATTCATAACTTTCGCCTTCGCAATGTCTGTCGATGGAGCTCGGGCGAAAAGGTCTCAATAATAAATTTTTCGTGAGCTTGCTCCGTTATCCCCGCGAGCGAGCCCAGGTACGTTTTACGGCCGCGCAAGGGAAAATAAACGAAAAATAAAATAAAAGTCAAAATGGCACACGTAAAACTATTTGCCCAACTATACCGCATAAAAAGTTTTCAAAACGTATGAATGGATATGTATTTTGTTACGGATCTATTTGCGAATAGGAACTGAAAACAAAACCAAATGGTTTTTAGGCAAATTCAGGTGAGAATGTATAAAAATCGAGTGTGAAGTTGAGAGTATTATGTACAGTCAGTTGTTCGTTTAATTTAATTGGGAACGCAAGCGGGATAGCAAGCAACGTGACACCAAGGAAGTAATGGAATGTGTTTGAGTAAGGAATTAAGTTGCGCACTATAAAATAGCAGCGACAGTTTTATGGCATGTACAGACATTATGTGCGTCGTCGACAATGGGCGCCGCTCCATAAAATACTAAACAACTCCCGTTTGAAACTACGCCGTCATCTCGTGAATTTCAATCGCGACACAATATCCTTCTATTATGTTACTAATCTTGTTAATAATAACACAGCCGGGTATTAAGGGAAATACTGTACGAGCAACACAATAACGCGTTGGAATACATGTAGTAATATTTAAACATTGGGCTCGAGGCGTCCGGAAAGTCTGAAAGCAGATAAGGAAAAAGAAATAGAAAATATTATTTCTACTACAAAGAGGATTTGCTATCTCCCATTTATCAGAGATTTTCTTATAAGTCATAGATCTTTGAATTGTTTCAACGGAAAGTGTGAAGGTCTCTTATAAGTCAGATCGTTGCTGGAAAGTTAGGATAAGACTATTGTCTGCATTATTTAATGAAAGCCTTTTGAAGTGAAGAAATTCCAAGTTGCTACTGAAACATAACACGCCGAACAAATTGGCGAATATTACGGGTCCCTGTAATTGCTTACGATGGTTTGTCCGCTCTTCATTGTCCTAGGCCGGACAATTGAAGCAGATGGCACCACGCTGTTCCAATATATAGCGTCACAGCTATTTCCAGCTACAGCTACTGCTTCTGGGTATCCTTTTTCTTGCTATATTAATATAAATCGGTGGAAAATTACCTTACCTCAGTGGAAAATTACCTTATCAATATTTAAGATAAGTTTTGAACCATTTATTATGTACACATATCCATCGAAAATTAATAGTAAGTACATAACGTATTTTATAGAAAACGCCCAAACGTCTACGACTTCATAGATGTAAAAAGTGCATGATTTAGTTCTATTCTATTGTAATTTATTTTCAAACATCTAATCCATGGTAACATTGTAGTTATTTTAATACTAATTAACATTGTTTTGTTGATACAGTTGAGCAGCAGCGCACCGATGATCCGGCCCATTAGTATCACTGGCGGACGTCTCCGTGGCAGTCTCGACGACATATAATTCGAAATTTGTCAAATGGCGTGTCGGAGTCGCGTGATGAGGCACATTAGCGCCGCGCAAGTCACCCGGCCCAGCAATGCCCGGCGACCTGCTTCGCGAGTGATAAACTACCAACTATAACTACGTAGTTACTTGCGATAAAGAGTGCGTAACGTTGTGTAACCCAAATCGGGGAACTAGTTTGCTTTAAGGATTGCAACACTGATGAAAATTGAAAATTATCCCATCTACTTGCCACTTCACTGAATACTTAAAGTTAACGAAATTATTTAACTAATAATTTTAAGTTAACGCGAATAACAACGAAAACCTTATGATGTATTTGGAAAATTGCTTCAACACAAACAGTGTCATTTTGTAAAAGTCTGTTTGAAAGAAGCATTAAAACAAAAAGTCATAACTTAAATAACGTGTACATGTTCATTTAAAATGGAATGAATTCCATAAAAGTCGGGAGCGAGTGTGAATTAATTTGAACTTGCGTTATCATTTTTGATTTATTTTTGAAAACACTAATAAAAACGTAGGTATGTTGAAATGGAAGCATAAGAGCCACGCAACCAAATGTTACGTTAAAATGTAAACTGGACACTAATTTAAGTGAATATTGGAATATACAATCACAACGTAACACATACAACGTTATTATGATAAACATCTGAAGTCCTTTTGATAAATCTATTTCACAAAAAGACATCATGACCGATGACATACAACATTAATATTTCAATTTGAAGAAGTACAATTAAATTTCCAATCAAATTCATAATTTATTGAATTTGAAATACAGCTATACAAAACTTACAGGAATCATTTATTAAGTGGAGATAAATAACTTTTAGCTGTAAATTAGCTACATGAAACAAACTTGTAGGTACTAAAGTTTTAAAAAAAATATTTTAAAATGCAAATCATAAACGCTAATGAGTTTTCCCTTCTAGTATATTAACCTAATTATTTAAGCCGAGTTTTGTTACGGGACTGGGTGAAGAATATAAAAAAATTGCAGAATATCCCACCTACGTGCTTCAAATTTTTAATAAAATATACATAAATATTCAAAAGTGGTCATGATATATGTATAACATGGTCAGTTTGGGTACATGTCGCGGTCATAATATGTTAAGTAGGCACATGTGTGTTTCAATGTAAAATTGTAGACGATGTAGGTTAAAAATCCGTTGCATGAGAATGTGAAATACCTAAATAAAATGTATAAAAGTGTTTACTTTCGTACAAATATATTTTGGTTAGTACCCGCAGCCATGAGCTGTGTCCATAGAATCGTCATTTGAAATGGAATCGTATTCCAGAGGTGAAACAGTAAAGGTGTCAGAGTAACCAGTAGGACAAGGCAGGCGGGCGTCAGGCGTGCGTCGGGCGCTGAGTGGCACGTCCTTCCGCTCGCTCTATGAAACATCCACGACCCCTGTATTCACTTTTTGGAGCTCAAAGCGTGTTTTACCTTCTATTTGTATTAGGGATGGGCCGACTTCAAATTCCGTCCAGTAACCAAATAGCAAGTTTTACTCGATTTAACCCATGCCATACCAAGTTATTATTTCGCCGAGTTACTCGGTATTTGTTTATATGTAGACTATTTGCGCCTCTAATTTAAATAAATCTACATTACTAACTATAACTCGGCAAGTACTCTGATCACTTACTTGTAATTTTACGTATCGGCCTATTGAACTCCCATTTTACCTCCTGGATTACAATAGTTACATACAACTATACCTTTCAAACAGTCTTCTTAATCCCAATTCTGATGAAACTTGATACCGAATCGTAGAACTACAAAAGTACAACGCCTCGAATACATCGTTGTTTCTACTAATCCCATAAAAGCGAAAGCAAACATAATATAAAATACATATGTGCGTCTTGCGTTACGCTGTTAGAAGTGTGTTTTATCCGTATAAAATGAAAGTCGTGTCGCGAGTCCTACGCTCTAATAAATATGGGGCTCGAATGCGACCCTAATCGAGGAAGCAAAACAGCAACAATACAAACAGGCACGGTATCAAATTGTCGAGAATGCAAACACATTAAAGAACGGCGGGCAAACGCCGCGTAATGATTATTGTCTATACACTGGCTATATCCTAAAAAATATGTGGCTTACGCAAATAAATGAGACATATTACATTGGGCTTTGTTTTAGGAGGCCCGGACGGCAGCTGGTCGACGGGATATGTCGCTTATCTGACACCACACCTTTTGTCGGTTCTGTCGTTGACCTAATTCGAGTGGCACTCAACTGCGACCATGTCAACCTCGTTCGCAGTCATATAATTTGATGTCAATGTTCACCTCATTTCTTTTGTGCTAAGATTGTGTCACATTAATAAATATGTATATATTTATTTATTAAATTAGATAATTTAACATGCGACATCTCAAATAAACTCAACATACCCAGGCATATCTGGTCAATAAATAAAACAAAATATTTTTGTACGTTATCTTAATAAAGTCAAAACATGACGAGGATATTCATGCGACGGGCATAAACTTTATCGGGAGAAATTGAACGTTTCACTGTTTAATTATGGTAGTGGAGCACAAACGTGACGTTAATTTGTGGTAAAACACGAAACTGAGGTGGTTGGCTTGTGCGCGTTTGCAAACGGCAGGGTTAGTACATACACGCGATTAAAACGGCAAGTTCCTGCAAGGCCGATCGCCAACGCGATAGATCGCAGGGTCAAAAATAGCGGAGCCAGGCCCGTGCCTGGTGCCGCCCTGCGCCGCTCAATGTCAACTTTCAATCACAACGGGCGGAAGGAAACGGCCCAGTTGTGCCATCACTGCTCTGCTGACACTAAAAAGACCGCCTCATTTACTACTAACAGTTATCCTTTTATAGAACAACTAAACTTTATTTTAGCATTCACTAAATTGTTATGACCTACTTCGAAAATGTTTACAAATACCGAAACCAGCGTACACATATACACAGTAAATAAACACGCGTATACACGTTGAACGAGGAAGAACAAATTATGCGCGGGCGCATATTCAAGCTGATTTCTTCATAACTGCTTTTGCTGAAATAATTAAGGGTTAGAAGACCGATTAAATATTTTTTTTTAAATTGACGTAAAACCAGAAAGCACAGAGGTATAATATTTATACCTGGAAACGAGGTGAGTGAAACAAGTTTACATCCACCGGTGTTGTTATTATTCTCTTACAATATAAACGGAAATATAAATAAAACTTTTATTACTTTTTTGTTCCAACCTGTTTGCTCTCTGTTTACATAGCTGCGCAAAGCCTCTCCGTGCCAACAGTCGCTTTGTCAAGCGTCGAGTGACATTAGCTCGACCCACTGTCAGATAATTTGGGAACCAAATAAAATAATTCCTCACTTTATTTATTCCGCAGATTTGTTGCACCTAAATTGAAATAAAATTTAAATGAAACTGCGCACGCGAATATGCAACAAACGATACGTTTTTCGTGGCTTTAAAAGAACACATGCAATTTTTTACCTCTCTCATTCTGCAGCAAATTTTAATTACAATATATTTGTTATACGTTGAATCACATCTGTTCTTTCAATAAGCAAAAATTTTTACCCAATCTGTAACCTGTGCCGTGAATTACTCTGAATTCTGATAATGTCAGGGATGAAGACATTAAAAATGTAAGGGATGAATGGCAAACTCACCAGTACCATTGCTACAAACCCTTCGCATTACAGGGGTCGAGAATTTTAATAAATAAAATTGAAAAAAATATTTAGCGAAGATAACAATTTGGACTCATAAGCTACATTACAATTATAGAAACATAATGCGTCGTTATGTCAATATGTCAATTAGGAGAAATAATTATTACATTAGCACAGGTGTCTAGGGCCGAGCCGTTTGCCAGCCCATTAAGCAAATAACGAGTCCGCAGGATAAACTTGGAGGCAGTAAAGTTTATTAATGGCTCGATTACAAGCTCGACCCGAGGTGCAAAGAAGTGCTATCAATCAGTCAGGTGCGCGACGGGAGCGGCAGTACCTACCCTCTCAGTAACGCTAATAACAAAATTCCGACGGCCCTGTTTGTTTCTCCAGAAGGGGGTGAAGATGAATATTCCAAAATGTTGCTTTCGTCCCAAAAACAACAAATGCTTTATTTCAAATGAAAATCTGGTAATACTTCATGAACAAAGCTTTCTCATTAAACTTGCTCCCGGACTTGTTGAAAGAAGATTGCACCTTAGGTCCCTTGTTATGATCAAAAGTCGAAACTCGCTGACTTAATTATATCTACACACATACAAAATCAAAGACGCAGTGTTTGATTTTGCAAATATCATCTATGAAACGATAAGATGCATGTGGCACACATGTGACCCATGTCAACAAGAGAAATATAAAAGAGTTAAAATACGTAATGACATCTATAGCAGTACCATATGCATTGGAAACAATAATAATATACATCACAACAAAAATAAAAACGAATCTAGCGTATTAAGTTTGCCGAAGAAATGAATTTTGACTTTAGATTTCAGTACACGGTAGAATAGAGTAAAGACAGAGAACATAGCAGTGTTGGAATGGCTCAATTACAGTTAATGTGCAGCGGGCACACATTCGGGGCGAATGTTCTGTGCATACATGTGGACGCCACATTAATATATGTAAATGCATTCGGCCGGCCGTCGCCGACGATCACAATATTCGATAGTAAACCGGCCGGCGAAGAGGGCGTTTTCGTCAGTCTGTATGAAATTGACAATCTTTGCATTTCAACTATATAGTACACAATGAGCTGTAAATTGTTGACTAAAACGTGGAAAAATTCACATGTTGACGTTTTCGTTCTCATCTATTCATGTTTGAACTCAAATTAATATATGCAAGATCCGGTTACTACCGATGCTCGCAATATGGTAACCTTTTGTGCATTCATGACTGAAGAGATTGGTGTGTTGAAAATTGTTATTGATTGAATTGTGAAAAATTGTTTACTGATTGAATAGACTGTAACGTCTTAGAAATGGTTAAGAGAATAAATATATATGTAAAGGTTTAGAAATACGGATTCGACCACCACCATGAACTGTTGAAGTCTCTTACTGGATAAATTAGAGATAAAGCCTGAAGACCAGAAGACACAGTCGATAAGCACGACACCTTTTTGTTTAATAAAAATTATTATCATGCACATCAAAATACATGAATAAATACACATACACAAACGCGTGCATCCTGCATGCATGTGGATGTCACATTAATTTATGCAAATGCATGCGACCGGCCGCCGCCGACGATAGCAATATTGCGGCATTACATGGGATATGGGCGAAAAGACATTTTAGACAAAAGTTGATAATTGTAAATGTTTATTGCTACCACCAAAACTAAAACAACAGTAAGTTCATTAAAATTTTTAGTGGCTTTTATACAACACAAGTACAAAGGACACGACTTAAAATGAAATCATAGAAAATGTAATACTTCGCAAGTATAAGGTACATTGTATACCTATATGTTCCACTATTATTTGTAATTTAGGAAGGAAATCTCATTATTATCAGGTTATCGGTTACGTTGCCAACGATAACGCAGATACCTGCACAATGTACAGTAATTATACTAGTAGAAATCATTACTTTGTTACAGACTGTCCATCACCACTGAGATATGACACTTGAGCGCACCAATAAAGCGTGTGAACGTTACAATTTTTGAATACTTTAAATGTTTATTGCACTTCAATAGATGGATTTGTATGTTGCAGTAAAGTGCGCATTGCCATTTAATCTATCTCTTATATATATAAAAATCCCGTGTCACGATGTTCGTTTGCGAAAGTAACCGAAACCACTGAACCGATTTCAATAAAATTTTGTACATATACAATAAATGTCAATTGTGAATATTTTTTTACATAAAATCAATTTCTGAACGCACGATATTTGTCATATATGATTTGACATAATGTAACCACGGCAACGCGTGGTCAGGTCTACTAGTAGAATTACATAAAAGCAAAACCACGATGACATCGGGACAATGGACACGTTGGAGAGTTGACACAAATTCTTATAAAATAATTAGAAACAAATCCATGTCACGTAAAAGCTACGCTACCCGGTATTAAACGGCGGCTTGAAACGGACGTTTGAAACAGAGTAGAGACAGTTGTTTTGTACCAAATTTAATGTGACATTCGAACGCCCTTGGTTTCAAACCGTCTTTTAATACCGTGTAACCGTCGTTAAAGGAAGCGGGTATTGGATGTCGTCTCGGATGCGAAGGGGATACTGGGGACACTTAATTCATTGCCGACTGTAGGCCGCTTCAGACGAGACATAAGCATTCGTCGATATCCGCACAATCCCCAAACATACCGATACGACAACCATTATGGGAATTAGGAACACAACGACACAAATGGTATAGCAGTGACGGCGCTAATATCGCGTTAATTAGACACTTTTTATTTATGAACAACAATCATTATTGTGAATTAAAAATATACATAGATATATGACATTACACGACAGAATCGCTCCCGGTGCGATATTGCTTCAATCGAAACGAACGATATTAAATATTTGAACATTTGAGCGAAATGTAAAACAAAACACGCGAGCGTCTGATTTCAATACAAATGCGTTAATATTTCTAAAAACAAATGAAATAGGTAATATCGTTTGTTCGTCACACGTTCGTATTCGGATAAAAATGATTTTATCGTCGTCAACATAACACGTGCCCGTCGTTCGAACTGAGCGCTGTGACAACTTCTAATATATAATACCTGTGTGTTTAGAGACGGGCCGAGTAGAAGTGTTGTGGAGTAACCGAGTACTCGGTTACTCGGTCAGGTTACTCGGTATGGAATTGTATATGAACAAATTACATCTCCGACCACATAATCGGCATTAGATACTCACAGCGCTGGAACCCAATTACTCGGCCCATCACCGAGTAGTTCAAAATTAACCGAGTACCCGAGTACCGAGCTTGGACCGAGCACTCGGCCCATCCCTAGCGTGTATGTTTGAGAAAAACTTGTGCGCCAATATTACTGTGTAATTTATACGTATGAGATGTGTTTTATCTGTTTACATTACATATACTATATCACATGGTGTTATTGCGAGCGTGCGTCCATCGCAAATGGAACCCTACCGCCCTAACGCTAGCGTCGAGTCTCCGTTGATATCGCTACATACATACATACATATTTTATTACAGCGTATAAAAGTGAACACGGTTTACGGTAGTACATCTGCTATGGGCTGAGGCACTTGGTGACGATCAACGCGCGCGAGAGCGGGATGGAAACGGCGTGCGTCCTTTTTCTCTCTCTCACTCTCTCCCTCTGCCGCCGTATCGTTTCTCTCCCTCCCCCGCGCGTACCAACGCGTCCGAGACGGCGCACTCGCATCGCACGAACGTAACATTGCAAACGTTTCCCATCAAATCCCACATCATTCTTTTTTATAACTAACTGTACGCGCGCCTCACGTTCAAACACATTCCCTTATATAATGGAGTTTTACCCTTGTTTATATTTATATACAACTAACAGTATTAAATACGGAGCGTGCGCATCTCAGTAGTGAGGCATTAGGTGTAAAACACATTCAACCGGCTTTGGTACATACATAATATATTGATTAGAAGATAAAACTCAAACGTCAATACGGTATTGACGAAACTGAACGAACGCGTATATCCGACGCGAATAAATCGATAAAAGTAGGAAAAATTTCCAAACGAAACCCTTCAGTACCTACTGAGACGCGAGCGCGCGTAGCGACGTCAACTCGTCACAGTTAACTCCAATATACGTCACGATCACCACAATTGGCACCACGAAAGCGAAAGCGGGCACGCGGGCCCCGAGCCGAACACAACCGAGCCGAGCCGAGCCGAATCGAATCGAATCGAATCGTATCGAACAGCGTCACTAGTCCCTAGTAAAATACAATATGTATATGTATAAATTATTTACACGTATGTACAGGTTGGCAGTGATCCGTTAACGCCGGTCGTCCGTTAAAGCTAACTTACTATCTACTCAGACTAATCCGTCCGCTACCCTCCGGTCCGTGTCCGGAGACAAAATTTAAACTAATCGCCGCTCGCCGCCGGCCTCTGTACACTTCGCAACTGACTATTTACACGTCGCTCACCTCACCCGGCGAGCCGCGAACCCACCTACCCACTCACCCATTCGGGCGAACCTTTCAATATCGTATTATAAAAAGTAAGAATCAGTCTTGTGTTTGTGTGTGTCTGTGTGTGTGTGTGTATGTGTGTTGGTGTGTGTGTGCGCGCGCGGGACGCGGCGGGACTTTGCGCGGGGGGGGGGCGACCTAACGC
>DWGJ01004151.1:0-12111 GCA_018246895.1 Aspitha aspitha aspitha | reverse complement strand
CTTTATACGCCAACTCCATATACGGAAATAACCAAACCGAAGTCCTGATAGATAATTATACTCTGCCGTCTGTTCATTCAGGTAATTATTTTCTAAAACATTTATAATTAAATAACGTTATTTCTTCACGCTGTAAATTTTGGATAATTATATTTAGCTCCTCATGCCTAAAAATATATGGTAATGTATTTAAATAATGTCTTCTGTATTTGTTTCATGATTTACTATAATGGAAAAATACTTTAATGGGTTTAAATAATACATAACTTATAGAAATCTTTTTAAGCAGCTGTACGAAAGAGAAAATACGTAGAAAAGAAATTAAATTTGTTCTTATATTGAATTTAAAAATATAAATAATGAGATTAAATGTTAATCTATATTCACTCATTATAAAATTAAAATAATAATCGATACCTTTAACTTTTCAGATCATATCGACCCTCAGAGTGAGCGCTTTTTCGATGTGGGCAACCTTTTCAACAAAAACTGTCAAGGATCTGTTACAATAAATTCTTTATTGGAAAATTTTTCGCCTTATTTATATCCGTTCAGCGTTGAATTTAACATTCTTATAGGTATGCGATAAAACAAATTTAGTGCGTGGAAAACTTTTCTGTCATCTTTCTGATGTTCAGCCAGATGTTGTCAGTACCTATCTATCGATCTAGTAACATATTCATATTTAAAAGAATCCAAAAACCATCCAATGGTACGGAAATAATGTTCATTCGTTTAAATATGAAATTACCGTGATATACTTAACGACTCTCAACTAGATATAACATACAAACAACCTCTATTTGTATATAGACGATTAGCATTTTATTGACAATATTTAATAAGAATATAAAAATATATCGTTTTGATCACCAGTTGCATTCTACTATATCATTTGGAGTCACATTGGTCAATGCGATAATGAAGATAGTTCCTCTACAGAAGGAAGTTCCAGCATTGAAGACAACACCACCGTATGCAAGTACGTAATGCAAGAAATACAAAGAAATATTTGTATTATTTACAGTCTAATCAAATATCAATAAATGTGAATGGATCTTTTTATCTCATTTTCTATACTGCTAAGTTGGATTACGTTTGACTATGAGCTCAAGTCGTTTATATTAGACGCGCTATTTCTATGCCTAATGCTAATTTTGAACTGTAGTACTTGTACTGTTGTGTCTCATAAATTCTTAAATCTTAACCTATTATAGTTTTTATTTCATATTCATGTATTATATAAAATAGCCTAGCATAACCTCTTCTAATATCGGTAATATCAATATTTGCTATTTTGTTTTTTAAGTTATCGAAGTTTCAAACTACCATGGCACTAAGTTTCTCCTGAAAATAAAATAATTTTGAAGCAAAGCATGACATATTGATAAGGTGACTATTTGGGAAGAGGCATAGAATGGTTGCCGGAATTTCGTAATGCCTCGCAAACTGAATCCTTGAACAATTAAAAATGTAGTAAATAATTTACTCAAAATATACGAGTACGTAGATACGTAACGAATGATTCGTAAACTAATGGTTTAAAATTTATAAAGATTATCAAAGTCAGACCGAGCTAACAAGAAAAATTTTTACAGGATACCTACGGCCAGTGATGATAATGACTTCACTAGTAACATTGTCATCTACGCCGACTGTCACGCATCGAACAAGGGCCTTTTCTTGGGGCTAATATTCATGGTTATAGTAGCGGGACAACTCATTATTGGTTTCGTCTTCAGCAGCGTCGGAGAGTACGTACCTATAACTTCTCGATGCGGAATCATTAGATATTCATTCATATAATTTACGATAAAAGTATTTAAAGCCACAATAAATAAAAATCCATATATTTCATAGTTATCCATATGTTCAAATGCAGTTTTAATTTATAAACAATAATAGTTCTCATCTTTCATGTCCGTGTTGCAATTAAATATTTTTTTTTAGAGATGCTTTCCTAGAGCTTGGTTATCTGTTGAATGACTGCACGAGGTTGGCGATGCACGGTGTGATGTTGATAGGCGCGGTCTTAGCTTACAATCAGACGAGGAAACTCGACGTCAACGAGCACTCAATGTCTCTACTCGATGACGTGCTCCTATTAATCTGCATGCCGGCTTTCTTTATGGAAACAGTATTCTCAATATTCGCTACTGTCAACATTGTCAATGTTGTCAAAAGTGTAGAAGTTATGCTAATGGTGAGTAGAACGTTGCTGTTATTAGTCTTTTTTTCTGATTCTCTCTCTGTTCGACAACTTTAAATTTGGGCAGTTTTAAAAAATCCCTACATCTTCACAGTCACGTTTATCACCACTTTATAGAAATATAGTATTAAATCTTTAAACTGATCCGCTTTGTGTACGAAATACCTTCAATTTGTTGATGCTAAAAACCGGACGCCTTTGTTTAGTTTACTTGTATGTATGTTATATTAATAATACATTTATTTATCGTTAATTTAGGTGGTACAAGTAATAATCCAAACGACCCTTCTCATCGATGGCATTCGGCGGTGCAGTAACAGCAAGAAGCTCCGCCGGCAGAAGCCCGGCCGGGAGCTGCTCATGTTCCTGCTCATCGCGAACGTGGGCATGTGGCTCGTCAACACGTTCTCTTACAAATCGCCGGAGAGCCTCGACGAGCGGTACGCCTTCTACGGCAAAGTAGTGTGGACTATCCTCGGACACGTCAGCTTGCCCCTTATCATGTTCTACAGGTTCCACTCGAGTGTTTGTTTCGCAGATATATGGGATCACGCGTACAAGCCAGGCTCAGATCATTAGGCGTTATATTTTAAGAGTATGATGCAGTTTGAGCTCGCCCCATCTTATCATCCTTCAGACCGATTCCTCGCGCTCTTCTAAGAATATATTTTTTAATAACAGTCATCTTTTGATACGTCCGATTATAAATGTAACTCTGAAAAAGATGTATAGATACGCCTATTTATTATCAGAATTGAAGACATCCTTGTTGTTACTCAAAAAAATTCTCAATTATACGTAGTTTTTTATACCTGGTACTTTATCGACATATATATTATTTATAAATGTGATGTAGGTTATTAATTTTTAAAGTGAGATCTCAGAAACTGAGCACATTGTTAACAGAAAATTCTATTGTATTTTACACGGACGTGGATGAACGATATGCGAACACTATTGTGTGGTTGTGGTGTTTATAGACTCACATGTAAGAGAGTAGTGTACGATGTTCATAGACGACTCGCTTATGGCTCACCGTCGACTGGCTGCTGCGAGCTTCAATCGACAGATTCATTGTGCCTTAATTAATTACATTGTTGAAGGATTAATCAATTTAGCCAAATATTTGACCATTTAATTTTGCAAGCGAAACGAGGTGCATAATTCAAATGATATATTCAAAACAGTATTAGCCGTTAATCCAAGGTGATATTCAGTTAACCGTGGCAAATTGCTCTAGTATCAACGCGGCCTAAGATAAAACAACAGAACCGTGAGCAAATTGGACGATGATATACATAGATATGACATATTGATTGATACTTAATTTATTAAAAAAAAATGTAAATAAACCGTTGAAATATATGTAAATTAGATAATCAATTTAAGTAGTAGTAAGATAAGTAGATTTAGTACAAATAAGTAGATAAAAAATAATGAAATCATAGATTTTTAATAATTAATATACTGAAGCCAAAGTAGCATGACTTATATAATAAGCAGGAAATGTATTAGTATTATATAAAATATAACACTTCCTAAGAGATAAAATAATAATAAAGTACAATACAAATTAACGCAGAATTTTATTTTATCTTCTGAAATCTCATCTGTTAAATCTCATATACCTATTTTTTTATTTCTAAGGTGCTATACAAGGAAAGTACAGAAACTTACATGTAACCTCCTTTTGATATTCCTTTAGAATCAATAAAAATCATTCAATTACTCAATAATACTATATTGAATATATGTAAGTACTACATTACATGACAGACGATATCTGAATACATTTCCGTTCATTACAAGGTATTTCCAAACGAATTAATTAATACGCAAGACCAGCTTTCGTGAAACAATATAACACGTGTCGGGTATAAAATTTCACGAAAAACAAATGGGTATTAATTTTGTAGTGGCACGCTAATGGATGCGGCCCAGCTGATGCTGCTTTAAAATGTTTTCAGTAATTGTTTATAGGAAGTAACATGATACATTTTGTTTTTAATGAAATTGACCATGTACCTCTTTTTATTAAATATACTCGTACATACAGCAGTGAAGCCTGTTAACGTTCATATTCAGAGCCTTTGACAACGACAGATACTGTTCTATGCTTTGCCTTAGAGTTTTCTTTATGTCTTGACGAAAGGCCCCTTTTGCATCCAAACATCTCTTATGAATAATTAATTTTGAAAAATTGCGGTACGTACATAACTATTTACAGAAATACTTATGTATATACATATATACAGCAGTACAAAATGAGATGAAATCAACACCGCAGGGTGTTGATTTTATCTTAAATATATAGAATCTTAGATTTAATAATAATAATCATAATAATCATCATCATTTTTATTGCCCATAAAAATACATACAATTACAAGTACAATATATAATAATTCTCCTTAATAGTCTCTAAGGAGTGCAAAGTCTATTAATCCTGACGTGGGTCAATGATAATCATGACGATATTAAACATATTTTAGTAAATTCTGGACATTAATATCACGTGAAATGAGAACAAAATAATTTTTATTAAATTGTCTTTAAAGTGAACCTTTAAGCTGTTAACGTTTAGTGGGATCGTTAAAAATTGTACGAGAAAAATCCTACATGCAACGCAATATCGCCTAATCAGAACAGCGACAAGCGTTCGGTCTGCGACAGTAAATTCATTACGCCCCATACGAAGGCTATTACCGCCATTACAGCTAAACTTTAAGAGCTTGATGCATATGAATTCTGTTATCTAATAATAAGCGATCCTGTTTATTTCTAGTAACTCTACGGTTCTGTTGGATCTCATCCAATTTTTTCAGCGTCACTTTATTTAAAAAAAAATACAGCTATATATTCCATTGAATCTGTAATATTTTGGGTAAAATTTCAACAGATAGCCGAATTAGGGGAACGCCTTTTATCGGCCATTCACGTGTTCAAATTTCGTCAATTCAACGTGGCAGTTATTCAGAGGAGATCGGAAACAATTAGGTAGCAGTGGCATTGGTCAGCCGAGCGCACATCCGTGCACATTGCCCTACTGCTTCACTCGTGAATCAAATTTTAGTACGTTGTTTCGGCAAAAATGTTATCTACCAATGCATTGACATCCATTTTTCCTATTATAATAGGCTTTAATACAGCATCAATATCGGCATACTGGTTTATCCTTGTGAACTGCTGACGGCAGGTACCTAAGGAGCATGATATCATGGAGCCTACTAAGTCGCAAGTCGAAAGTGTATAAGCAAAAATATATGGAGTTCGAGTATATAACTCGAGCAACTGAATGCTTTTATAGCTACTTTATAGTTTTAAAAACTTATATAGAGAAGTTAGCAATTCGTAATGCAGGGAGTGGTGTTGGTGTTTAATAGCAATAATGCCCGAGGAGACCAGTAACCAGTTTGTACATCGACCGCCACACGCGTCCTGCCGTACAGGCTTGTAACCCAATATTCGCTAATTGCATCAGAGGGCAGCACTTGCTTACTAATTAAGCGTATCTCAGCTCCTTCCCTAAGACGCTGTATTATGATGTACTCGTAGTTTATTATTGCATGACACTGCTTATCTGTCTTACCTCAAGATTACACTTGCTCGCCTACGTATCCTCCTCCTGTAAATATATGTATTTGTAGAAGAATCCAGATATCACGGACATAAATTATAATAATGAATTTGCGTTTAATATAATAATAAATATTATAACAGTGTTTGATAATAACATATTTTTTTTACTAATTACTACGTCAACTTTAAATATCTATAGAATAAATAAATTGTTATTATTAAGGTAATACCAATTATAGTAAACATTACGTGTTCTACATTAAGGTTTGAAAAATGTTTGTGTCTTGTTAACTTAAACTCTGTGTATCGTTACTCGGTGAATCATGGAGTTGAATCCATTCGTACTGATTAATATGTACCCTGGACAGTGAGTATCATTTGTGTCCTATGATTTTAGGTATCTCTGAAAACCTTCAAAAAAGATGAAACTATGAAAATTTGCTCCTACACTTTACCGATGACATATTTGACCCTATATACAACTCGAGAATTTCTAGGTAATATCAGGAATAAGGAGAGAGTAACCAATGTCAGCTAAGTGCGTTCTCGAGGAGACCAGTAACAAGTTTGTATCTCGACCGCTAAGTGCGTCCTGGGCCGCGACGGTACATAACCCAATATTCCTTAGTTGCATCATAGCGAACTACTCTAATTAGCCATATCGCCACTGCTCTATTGATTTTACCAGTAATATTACATCATCTCATAATATTCACAGGTGGATGTTTGTCGATTCATAGATACCTCAACCTCAAACTTTAAAATCGTAAATAAGGGAGGCAACAATGCGTATATCTATTACATTCAATATTGAATATTTTATCGAGTTTTATAAAAATTTTAATAGCGAGACAACAGTTACATTAACGTTTTGACAATGTTCAGGGTTACCAATTCAATAACTTTGTTTAACTGGCAACACGAATAGGTTTTATATTCACTTATCAGAGCATGATACATGTGGTCACGGTCGGTGGCGTGCGCGCAACCGGAAGGGCGCGACATCACCGGACGTCCCCAACTCATGACCCGATCGCACATACGTTCCGTTTCTCGCTACGAGCACACGCGAAATACATTTATTGTGCTTGTTTTCTTTCATTTTTATCCAAAATGTTCATCCAATTTAACATCTTTCGATAAACAATCGTGAATGTTTACGTGATACTAATGCAGAATACGTAAAATGACATAGACAGCTAAATTGACTACGACAATCCCTTTATTCTATTCAGAAGTACATTAAATTGTTTTTCACTGTAAAATCAGTTTTATTTTTATTTTATAAATATTGTACTGTATATAACACATGGTAAATTGTGATATCTGTGGTTAAGATACCTTCGATTGAGGAAAAGAGAGCTCTTAGCTACTAATAAAGTAATTGACAAAGACAAGAGTCTCCATCAACGTTCTCACTGCAAGTGGAGTAGAGAGCCCTCGAGTCACCGGCGATTGACGTGAAAAGCCAATAGGATCACTTTGCTACACTTAAAAGGTAAGCAAATGTTATGTTCCATTTTGCGTAGTGAGTAAAATGTGTAAATAACAAGCAACGCTACTGTAAAGAAATTAAATCTTTAATTAGTGCAATTTCAATATTAATTTGTCAAGTTTTAAATCGTTCATACTTTTTTATAATCTACGAGTACCTACTATATTTTACATTTGGCACCGCCTAAAATAACCAATTTCGTCCAAATGTTTCAGTCTTTATATAATAGGTAAAGTAAATTTGCCTGAAAGTATAAAAAATACGACCGTACGTCGCATCTACCCTTAATAACATAATGCGAATTGGAAACAGCAACATACCTGTTTCTATTTCAAGACACTTTGAGTAAGCGAGAAATGACTTTTTTACAGTAATCTGTGATTTTCCGCAATAGATTCAATTTGTCACCCCAAGGAACCAAGAGCTGAACAAAATGGGTTTGTTAACACACTAAAATAACTATGTTCTTGACATATATTCATAAACTTTAATCATACACTGACATTATCAGAAAATTGTGCACGGCTGTACAAAATATTTCAATTAGTGGCAAAATGTATTGATAGTAAATTTCTCCCTTTATTATTGAATTTAGTATAATTGTGATTTTTGTGTATTGCTGAAATATATTTAAACAATTTCTCAATTTCAATTCCTATGGCATATTTACATGTACGAGTATGTATGGAGATAGTGATTCAATGTAGCTACCCCATGTCAGGTTTGCAATAATAGAGATGTTTGACACTCGATGCTTTCTGCATACATCGTTAAGAGATCTAGCATGATGGTATAGTATAGTAATAATAAGAAGGTTTAATATGTACATATGTATATAATACGTCTGTCTCTACGGACTTTTCTAAATTGTAAACATATTCTACATGTGCATGTGATATCAAATTACGATATTACTGGCATTAAAAATCACAGTAATCATTTTCTCTATTGCGGGTATATAAACACAAAACATAACAACAAACAAATAATTCGGCTAAAAGTTAACATACTCGTAGGTAGGTACATTCCCTAGCTTACGTTGTCCATCATGCTTCATTGCAAGCCACTGAACCACTTGTGAGCAGTTTCAAGTCTTAGGTGTCTATTGTGATCAATGTACTATACATAATTACCATTCAAACCGGAAATAATGTTTAAAAGGCGACCCGCCCGCGCTTCAAGACGAGCTTGTACCCTTCTCCCGTAGCCCTCGACTCTTCCCGTCCCTTCGACAGGCATACGTGGGAAGACAAACGACAGGATTATCGACGTAAACGTGTTTGTAGGTGACTTATTTGGGGTGTAAAATTGAATTATCTTTGGGAACAAGTATTTTGGAAAATGCTTTTAGCAACGCCGATAGATCTGTCGCCGCGGTCTCCCAAACTACTTACAGCAATTTGGCTCCGTTGTGTATCAAATTTTATAAATAGCGACTCAGTTATCTTCCAGGATTATTTTAAGAGATGGAATTTAAAACAAATCAAATTATTCTGTGTAGCTTTAAGGACTCGTTAAGCTATAGTTAGTCCGACAATTTGACTTCTCGGGCTAGTCGTTGCTGATCAAAGACGCGCCGCCGCTCGCCCGGAAAATTGCCCGAACCCAATGAATATTATTAAACTCTTCAATAGTTCCATGTACTTTATTCTCGTTAAGTAAATCTTGCATAATTTTGCTGTACATAATTTTAACACTATAAGGACACAAACAAAACATTTATGATTTTGCTATTTTTTTTTACAGTTGTTTGTTTATCCCTATCAGTCCCAATTGCGGCAATGACTATATTTGGCTTTTATTTGATAACTGAACACTTTCAAACTCTCATTCCTTTATGTCCTCGTAAATTACAGATAGTAATTTAAAAAACATTACATTTACCTAATACAAACTTTAATCTGTGTACGAAAATAGATTGTGCATTTCATAACAACGCTTGTACATAGATAGTAATGAAAAGCGATTTATGTCGGGTCTGCTAATCCGTGATATCCGTGAAAGTAGATATATGAAGTATCATAACATTTTCCAGTGAGCGGCGTCGGTTGAACATATGTCACAGGCACAGGGTGGGCTCGCGCTCGATCAACGAGTGGTGGAACTGTACGCTCGGGCGGTCATATTTAGAGATATGTGACGATCCAGCGGTGCCCAGTGAGCCGAGAGAGGATGTGAGTTATTAAGTGGTACACTCTCAGGTGATCTGTCGAGTGTGAGAATCGCGCCCGCCCTCTGCCTGCCTCGTCCGACCCGATTTCACTTGATAATCACGCCTCTATAAAATTAATCACATTACCCACATGGACTAACAGCCGCTACTTTCGAAATGGTTACGTACGAATACAAATTTAATATGCCCATCTTCAAAACTATTTTTGCTGCTATCATTTTAAAGGCAGACAATTTTAAAGTCACTATAATATAATGTTTCACTCTTTTCTGCTTGTGTCTATGTGAATATATCATGTACTCTTACTCCACATATATGATAAAGTAACTAGATAAGAGTGAATTAATTAATTGAAAGGATTAAGCAGACTTTAAAATAAAGGTAATTAAATTTCATTATAATCAGTTCTTGAATATTTGAGTACCTACTGAAATGTTTATATTGAACTTAGCAGATTGACCTAGTGCCTCCATAGTGGTTGAGATTGATTATTAGGCAAATAGAAGCGAATATTGAATATCGTTATACTTATCAATATCAAATAAACATATGATCCGCGATCACGAACGTGACCAGCGTGCCGTGTGCCGCGCGACTCAACCATTTGTGACGCCCCTCTGATGTCGCCCGCGCCATATCAAACGCTCAGAGAGCTGTGATTCCGTCTGTACGAACTAATTCACCTGTTCCACACGGCTTGGTAATTGTTGCAATGGCATTAATAAATTAAGGCCAAGCTTACCATACGTGTTATAATAAATATCTGTACAACGTATCGCTATCATTTCTATAATATAGAAGTTATCACCTCACAATTACACCTTCGGTAACACCTGCGTTTGTACGAAGGATACGCACAATATTAATGGTAATGTTCACTGTTTTAATGATGATTTCAGCGATGAATACAAAAGGACTTTTGCAACAAAATTTTCAAAATATATCCATTACAATCTTAGTAAACCGAAGCACACATTCCAATTTGAAGGGTGACCTAGAAGCGGAGAGGCTCAGTGTGATTACTGGCACGCAAGGCATTCGCTTTAAATCCTCAGCGCCGACCGCTGCTAGTACGTTATAGCGTCTACTCGTAAACTTGAATGCACGTATAAGGCATCAGTCGCATCTTAATATAACGTTGTCTTTATAAGAACGATACCTTCAGTCCAATATGCAAGCCGGGTTGTGCTTTGTTTATGGATACCGTAACTCCATTTTCATATATGGCATCGCACTTATTTCGCAGTATTTTCCGAAATGCCGCAAGGGGTAATAGGTATAACGTTGAAGAGGAAGTTACAATAATTGCCGTAATGACCTCAACGGGTACGTTTTGTTTAGTGCGAGCATACCGCACGGGCGCTCGTGAAAATTAATTAGCCACAACGCACACACAAAGCTCATGCGGTGTATCGGAGGCTGCACCGGAACCGGGCTCGATTGGCCTCTGTAAATCAATATCCGGTGGGTGCTGTCGTTGCCTCTTGCCGACGCTCGAATAAAACTTCACAAACTGTCGCACTTAATACAGTTTATACGGCCTCTATGTGCTGGTCAATAAATTGAAAATGGTAAATAGATACAATCGCCTTATTTCCATCACTTTACACGTATTAATATTATCGTAATATAGTTTTATAGTTTTTAATACAGTATGAGAACAATTTCCAATTATCTTCTACGTGCTGGTGTCATGATTTTTAATACCTCCATTTAATATAGCCAGTGTTTAAAAAAGAATCAATTCCCATTATACATAGTGCAATCGTACATCTCTAAGTGATTGTTTACCCAGAAGTATTTAATAAATATTGATTTCATTACCTCGCTATAGCTCGTTTTACAACTAAACTGTTATGTAACAAATATTGGCTGTAGAACGCTAACTACTGTATAAAATGACAAATGAGTCATATATTTGGAGTTTCCGAAAGTTTATGAGCATACAATGCAGCAGTGTTTCATGAAACTTTTATTACTGAGTATTAGAACTAAAGATCGAATGAAATGTGCATGCCACTAATAAATACATACGTTGGATCCCAACGCAATAACTGCCTCGTAACTCAAGTTGCAACATAATTATGGCATAAATCTATGTCTTGAGCCATGTAGTAACAGGAGTTTTCACAATTCACAATACGATTCTGCAATACATAAAACAATGGATTATATATTTGTAAAAACATTTACACTTTGATAAAAACGTTGCGGTTGTTTAATATTCTACGTATTATTCGAAATGCAATTTCTCATTTAACAGTCCGTGTTGCAGAACTGAATTTATACATTAAAAACTACAAATCAGTGGCAATTTAAACTGGTAAGTGTAATCCTACGACGCGTAGTATATATCTGTCATATGAGATGTAAGAGGTGTAATGAAGATTTGAGGATAATCGAAAGACCGGCTAGAGACGATTTATTTGCAGGGCGACCGTCCGGATAATAATGCCTTTAACGGTGCTTCCGGGCGCACCGAGCCGCGTTGCCCCGCCTCTCTCTACTCGCTATTAACTGTATTAATTTCTTTTTAATATTAGCTAACCTTCCAGGTATAGGAAATTTTTACCCGTTCAAAAAGTTTAAGCACTGTAATACAATAATAACTGGAACTGGGACGTTGTGTTGTCCCCAAGCAAATCGTTCCTGATG